>JAOPJG010001086.1:0-13010 GCA_027478255.1 Dispira simplex | reverse complement strand
GGTCGCGATGTTCCATTGGAGAGCATTATTAAGGGACTTAAGGAATTGAAAACAATTGCTGGCTCTATTTTTGAAAAGTTCAATGAATTGAGGAACTTTCCAAGTAACCTTCCCAAGGGCGAGGAGATCTTCCTGGTGTGTGGAACAAGTATAACAAATTTAGGAAGTTTTTATAAGAAAAAAAGGGAAGTAACACCCATGCCTCCATGTCACACTGAAAAGCGGCCATATCAAATTACCCGTATCTGCGACACCATTCTCCGGTTTGATATTCCTTACTCGGATAGTATTTTAAAACCAATGGGTGATGATGATGCTAGCCCGATTGGTGAATCTACGGAATCCTCATGTGAAATAATTTCGATGGTGGACCAAGTGAAGAATAACATACAAAGGATTCATGTTAATATTTCGTTGTTCTCTGTCTCTGGTTACATCTCATTCTCACGTGACTCATCCTCTCCTCTATGAGGTATATAATTAGCTATCACTGATAGCAGAGTACTTCTCTCGAGAAGACATTTGCTTACTTTATTGTTTATCCATCGTTTATTAAAGGCGACTGTTTATCCAATCCTTAACAGTTACCATCAAACTCTATAGCTTTTTCGGGAAAAAAAGAAAGTGAAAAACATATCGGCCGAACTGTCCTGGTTAAAGGCAGATGCTACTTTTATTTACCAACGATGAAAATACACAAATTACCATACTCCTTATTAAGATTCAAGCAAAGATGAAAGGAGTAAAAGTGGATAAAAATAATAACGAATAACTCAATTCGAAAATTAAATATCCACAATAATTTCGATCTCGGCGGTAGCCTCGCTGGTTTCATCGTTGGAAGGTGATGACGGAGGATGAGGGGCAGTGGAGTCCAGTGGTGTAGTCACGTCGGCCGACAAGTGTTTTCCTTGTGGGGAACTGCCAATATCCGTTGGGATTACAGCTGTAATGTTTTGTAAATACACTTCGATCTCAGTCATGATTTGGTCGGGTATCTGACTGTATACCTTAACACAGCCGTCGTCTGCACTGGTGAACAAGAGGTTCCGAGTGGGGTGGAAGATGACGTCACGCACTTCAATTTCTTCGTGACCTTTGAGAATGGCCGCTAATTTACCCGTGGCCAGGTGAAATACAAACGTTTGTCCGTTCAGCGTAGGAGCACAAAAATACCGACCGTTGGAGGCTACTTTAATTAACCACGAGTTGGACATGTAGTCCTCGTGGTGGTAGCGACGAATTTCCTCCAATTCGAAATTGTCGTGGTTGGCGTCAGGGTAAAGTAACCGGTGCAGGGTACATGTATTGGGACATGAAGAGATGGTATTGTCCTCGGCGTCCAGCAGTTCTACACCCCGCGATAAAAAGTAGGTAAAGGGACGAGTTGGTAAATCCGCGGGTCGGGCCAGTTCATCTGAAGTGGTCAAAATGGTTTGTTGGGACTTCTCTGCTTCGTTCTTACCGGGGATGGGGATCTCCAGACATTCGATGAATTTACCGCAGTCACAATAAGAAGAGTAGATATTCTCAAATGTTTGCAGGAGTCGACCTTGTTCGAAGTCGTACAATTTGATATGGTCATCGCACGCGCCTAAAAAGTACTTGTTGCCGGTATGGGGTAAAAACGATACCGTAAAGGCCATACAAGTAATGCCATCCTCCACGACGGTTTTTTCCAGTAACGTACACCAGTCGGTGTCCAGTTTCCAACGGATGATGTAACCGTCCTGGCTGGTGGATACCACATAATTTTCCCCTCGGAACTGGAGTCGCTTGATACATAAAATTTCTTCACTGTGGCCTTCCAATTTACCAACAACGGTGCTTTCCACCACGTCAAAAATTTTCAAAGGGCAGGGCAGAATGTGGTTGTCATCATCCGCTTCGGACCAGCGTAGACGATCTTTGAGCTTGCCGCCCACAATGAGCCGGTTTTGTTCGGGGGTAAACTTACCCACGTAAAATTCATCAATATGAGGTTCCTGGGCATCCCGGAGCTTTTGGATCAACTGGAAGGAATCCAAGTCCCAGAGCTTGACCGATCCCAAGTTACAGCAGGTGGCGAGAATATTGCCATCCGGAGAAAGGATCATACCGGTGATGGCTCCTTGGTCCCGAATATCTACTTTCAGGAGGGATACGGGGTGATGCTCGTCGATAGTCTGGATCCGTTTTGAGCAAGGTGCGTACAATTCATTCCAGTAGGTATCAGGGTACTTTTGGGCCAGGGACTGAATGGCCCGGGGGTCGTATTTTCTAGGCATTGGTTCCACGCTCTTTTTACCTCGTGCGGTTTCCGCCTTTTTGCGCTGCCGACCCTTGGTCTTTTTGGCCATTTCGTTATCCTGGCTCTCCCCTGATTCGGCTGAATCAGGGATGGCCATAGTCGACGATTTCGGTTCGGGAGTGGTTCGTCGCCGCCGCCGTGTTTGCTTGGGTGCCTCTGTGGTGGATTTCGCCCTCGTTGTCTTTCGTCCACGTCCGCGTGTAGTACCCGCTCGGGTGGCATTTTTCCTTCCACGGGCCTTGGGAGGCTCGTCATAGTCGTCGTCCTTGTCATCGGACTCTAAGACTTGGTCGTCGGACAAAAACATGTCCATGTCTTCACCGACAAACACTGTGTCCTGCTGTGATAGCATGGTAAACTAGGCAAATAAAAAAATAGAAGATAAAAAGTGAACAAAGTCGGCACAATATCCGCACGTGTATAACCTAGGCGTAAGGGATGAGTACACTCTAAGCACACTATGCCAGCGGAATGAGTGAAAAAAAATACTCAGCCCAGGAAATAGCAAAGGTCAAGCGGGAAGTGGACAATGGCGGAATAACATCAAGTGGATGTGTAAAAAAAAGTATGCAAACCAAGTTAATAGAGCGAAGAGTTGGGGAGGAAATCGGCATAGACATCAAGCTAAAAGTGAAGGTGAGCAGTCAGACTTGTATTTGACGAGTGTCTCTGTTCACCATGGGCGTTGTTGGCTTTTAAAGGATAGAATGGGCAGCGTGGTATAATGAGTGTTATTTGGGAGCTTCCAAAACAAAACAAACCAAAAAAAAATAAATATCAAATCAATGATGTTTGGCTGGTATCGTTAGTGTTTCATGGTAGACGGGGCTGAATGGGGGAGAACGGTTGCAGATTCAGATCACGTGGATTATCCAGGCCAGACCTCACGAAATACCCAAACACTGACACAGCCCATCACACAAAGTTTTTTTTCTTGTGTAGACGGAAATACTGGAAGGTGAGTGAGCCTGATGACATTGTTGGAAAAAAAATTCCATGGATACATCGCTCAGGTTTGTGGTAAGGCGTATTGGATAGAAGACAGAGTCGAAGTCCTCCCCCGATCTACTCAGGAATATATTGTTCAGTAGTGGCCCTCCTTGTCACCCAATTGTTTATCTTACTTTTTTACCATTCTCGATTTCAAGTTGTACCCTGTATTAATCACCAGTCATCTTTCCGATCTTCTCAATCTAGTGAGCTCTTCTTTATTTAGTTATCTACCGCTCTCAATCTCCATACACTTCACTTGCAGACACCATGACGAACGTGATGAAACAAGACTGGGCGGACGATATCGAGGAATTCGGTAAGTGTTGGCATGCGAAGCCGGGTTTAACTCTAGTGAAGAAGTCAGTCACGTACTTTACTTCTTTCCACGCAGTAGCCACTGGTGATCCCATTCATGTAGGGCCCTTGGTAAAAATCTAGCGTAATCATTAGTATTCGCATCTTTTTATGCTCTACCTTTTTGTGTTATCTGTCCCATTATTGAGCGAACGACTAGACTAACCGTCGAATTTGTACGTATATCCACACTTGACATGTTATAGAAACCCAACCTACCCCTGCCACCACCGCGGCCCCTGAAGATAGCGATATCAAAACCATTGTGGAATATAAGACCAATGACGAGGGCAAGAAAGTCAAGGTAGGTACAACTCCCTGAAACGGTCTGCTTATATGGCATTCGGGCGTTTGACATGTGCTAGAACCCTGACATTTCCTATTTTTCCCGCTATGGAACTACGCCGGAGGTACTATGCATAATTTACTACCAATACATTGGGCAATTATATTAACCAAGTAATTATTGTCGTATGGATTCGTTGGAAATTTGTTGGTCGTACGTCATACAGGTAACTCGGAAAATCCGTATGAAGTTGATTACGGAAAAAGTCAACAAGATCGTAGCGGAACGTAAAAAATGGCCGAAATTCGGACGGGAAGCCGGAAACAAACCCGGACCAGACTCCGCCACCACGGCTTTGGGTGATGAAGTATTTTTGAAACTAATGTCGGGCTACAAGGAAGTCGAAGCGGAAGACTCCCAAGCCAAAATGCGCTCGGCCCTCAAGGGCAAGAACATCGTCTGCCGTATTTGTAAAGGCGACCATTTTACCACCAAATGTCCGTACAAGGACACGTTGCAACCTCTTCAGGACCTGTCCGGTGCCGCCGAAGGAGCTGCCCCGCCTGCCGAACCCGAAGCCGACGAAGCGGCCGCTGGGGGTGCTATCAAGGGGGCATATGTACCACCACACCTGCGCGGAAAGGGTGGAGTGGCCGCTGCATCGATGGAAGGTACCCGCGAACGACGCGACGATTTGCCCACGTTGCGGATTACCAATCTGTCAGCGGATACTCAAGAAGCCGACTTACAAGAGCTTTGTCGTCCGTTTGGAGCATTGGGTCGTGTGTTTTTGGCCAAGGATCGGGAAACGGGAACATGCAAAGGTTTTGCGTTTGTTAGCTATTATAACAAGGAAGACGCGGAACGTGCGTTGCAATCCCTCAGCGGGTTTGGTTACGATAATTTGATTTTGCATGTGGAATGGGCCAAACAGTCGAGCTAAATTTCGCGAACACCTTATCCAACGCAATATTTTTTATATGTTTAAAAAAATTACCTTTGCTAGTTTTCTTTTAAAAAATAACCACAGCGATGTGCGGTTGAATGGAAATAAAGGTTTACTTTACAAATCCATAACCTACCTAATTCCCCCCCTGACGAAGATATCCGAAATGGGTCAACTATTAACCAAAACCGTCAGTGTTGCGATTTGGGTGTACTCCACTGATTAATATTGATTCTGTATGAACACCCCTAATAGTTGTGTGATTGGGCTGTTCTTCTGGGTGACTTTGTTCTTCACAATCGGAAGAGTAGGAAGTACTACACCAAAAAACTGATACAACCAGTGCTCCATTTGCTATCCACTTCAGAATGTTAACGCCGCCGTCGTTTGTCTCTTACTTTCATTTTTTTATTGTTTCCAATTTGTTGGGGAATGGGGCCTTGTACTTCATTTTTCACCGTGTTGTTTATTACTTGACGGGCCTAATGATGGTTACTGCAGCAGTTGCTCAGATTTGTAGCGTGGCCCACGTCCCTACGAATTTGGCCATGTGTACGAACCTCATTATTCAAGCGGCGCAGCGTGGAGCCAAGGTAAGAAACAACGGATAAGTGGAATGCTGTTATGTAGTTTATGGGGGGCGGGGCAAGTTTGACGAAACCAGTGTGTTAGCTACTTTTCATCTGACGCGTCGTATCACCGACAATAGGTTTCCACCCTCTTCCATGTCATGTTCCTTGTACCAGCTGATAGACCTTATGGACCTCCTTCTATGCGGTGCTTAGTTATTATGTACCGTTTAATTCCATCCTTGGTACTCAATATACTCGTACGACAATGGTATTATACGTGCCCTAGATTGTGTTTTTCCCTGAAGCGTCGGATTTCATCGCCGCCGATACCCCCGAAACCCTCCGACTGTCGCAAACTTTGGACGGACCCTTTGTGACACGTATTCGTTCCGCTGCACAAATGAATGGCGTTTGGATATCTATCGGGGTACATGAAGTGGTAAGTTTTCGCAGCGAATGACTAAAGAATTGAGTCAGATTTCATTATTTTCATTCTGTACTGAATCGTTTCTTCTGCCGATGGAGAATCTATAGACACAGAAACTGGATTTAAAGCGGTGTATCTAGAGCAATCCATAAAAACTTGACCCTAACCATTGTACTGTCATCGCTTCCCATAAAAATAGTAATTCATGTAATCACGTGTAATATCATTTGCTGTGATCTGACACCTTGACCCCCCCCTTTCGTCCTTTCACTGATATACAGCCCACGCCGACTTCAGTAGCATACACGGTAGTTAGTAAAGTGTACAACTCTCACCTCTTAATTGATGACCAAGGAGATATTGTCTCGGTTTACCGAAAACTCCATTTATTTGATGTGGTAAGTGACATTCCATTATTTGTATGAAGAATCGTCTTCACTACAAGCAGTACGACTGAACTTGAGGAGCTGGTAGATCGGAAAGTTGGATAATACCCTTCCTACTCATTACCAAGTGTATTGTTACTAAACCATTTGAAATATAAATATTTCACTCGGCGCTAATAACGGATCTTATTCGAGGGTGACATCAGCAATTAGCAAATATACCTAAATTGATGGAAAGTGCCCGAGTAAAACGGGGTGACACGATAGTACCACCCATATCCACACCTATCGGTTCCGTAGGTCTTTGTACGGTAAGTAACCACTAATATAATGTAGACACTGCCACTATTTTGTCAACATCTCAGAGCTTCAGGTAGTACATCATAACGCATTAAAGATCTGACATGATTTTTTTATTTCGTTTTACATTCTACGCTTGTGAGCCTATTATTAATGTCAACCTACCTCCAGCACCAATGAGTGCAACATCTTAATATGTTTGGCGATGTTTTTTTCAGTGTTATGACCTACGTTTTCCTACACTATCTACAGAACTTCGTCGCCAAGGGGCCCAAATTCTAACTTACCCTTCAGCGTTTACCATAAAAACTGGGGCAGCACATTGGGGTAAGTACTTTGAGAATAGCTCGATGCTAGTATTGTATTATAAGTATATGTATGATTTTTTCATCCGCGGTTTTCAATTTTAATATATTTTAAGGAGATAATGAGTAGTTTGTAGGACTATATTTTCCGTGGTTAGTTTGATGAAGAAGGTTGCTTATTATATGACCAACTTGTGTTTCCTGTTAAAATTATTTTGTTGACATTCCCTTTGGAGTATGACTGATGCTTGTTGACTCGCCTCTGCTTGTCTATAATAGAAACCCTTCTTAAGGCCCGGGCAATCGAAAACCAATGTTACGTCATCGCGTCGGCACAACAGGGATGTCATAATCCCCAACGCGAAAGCTACGGACACTCTCTGGTAAGTATTTTAGTGATAGGCATCCGATGATAGACAGCCCATTTCCGCATATATCGGAAAGCATTTTGATGTCGCACATGGAACTGATTTTTCACTACATTTTATGAGTAACTTGTTTTCATTTTCTATCGTTCGTTTACTTTGTTGTTTCTGTAATCTGGGCTAGATTGCTGATCCTTGGGGTACTGTGATTGCCCAGTGTTCCTCTAACAATGCACCCAGTCTGGCACTCGCCGATATTAACTTGCAAATGATTGAGCAGTTAGAAACAGAAATGCCAGTTTGGAAACACCGTCGGTGGGATCTCTTTCCCTGGTTAAAATAAAACCCCCACACAGTAAGGGGTGGGCAATACCTAGCTCTCACACATACCAATCCTCGTGACCACTCCGACCGGATTGATTTGTTCAGCATAAGTTTTCTGTTGCCTGCTGTTACGGGATAGTGTGCCCACCTGGTTGGTTTAAATGTTCCACTGTACACTGGTTGTTGTTATGTGCTGGCATGTGATGCAGCAAGCCATGGTTCTTGTGAATTACCAAAAGTAGTAGTTGGTAATTGAATCTACTATGGCCTCACTAAACCGCCCATTATCTTCAACGCATTAAACATGAAAAAAAGGCAAACACAGGTATTAATTATTTAAAGAATAGACACGACAAAGAAAATCACTGATATGTAGCTATCACGTTCAACATATCCTGATGGATTCTACAGTACATTCGTGCTCCATTTCGTTTAAATATAACCTATGAACCCGAAGTGTAAAAGTAGACCGATTCCCAGAGGGGTTGGTAATCGCTCAACAAACCTGCAAAAAGAGAGATGATGGGTTTCTGTTGAGCAGATTTAATAAAGCGGTCTAGGCGAGGTTTGGTAAACGTATCATAAAATGGACTACGTAAAAGATAGTTTAGGAAGAGCCATAACCGACGACCCAATTCCGCCCGCTCTAACTGCGAACGGGGATCGCTACGACCTTTGTGAGCTACGTCAACACATGTATTAGTTTGCAGTAGACGGCTAAGGGACTCGATGGCCAAGGAAAAAAGCCAAGGCAGCCAAGCCTTGTGGCCCCATTTCCGAATGGCTAACACGTACAACACAGGTCGTAGGGCGAATATGTATTCCCCCAGGAGGGCTTTCTGGGACAATGGGAGAACCACTTCAGAAGGCTTCAAGTACTGCTCGGGTTGACCGGAACATGCGGATATGTACTGCGACAGGGGCTGGCCTTCCCGTACACCTTGGGCCAGGGACGCCACCGTGGGGTACCGTTTTCCAGTATGTTTACCTTGCCATGCGGAAGGTAGAGTCCTGGGGTCCACAGAAGCGTGTAACATCTCAGGGTCGATATCACGTTCCGGATAACTAGGCTGGAATAACATACGATTTTGGGTATTGCGAATCAGCACCAACCGACAAAGAAGTTTGGCCAACTCAATAGCCGTCACCACCCGCCATTTGGCCCTGGTTCCCCACTTCTTCTGGATGGCCATTTCTATAAAACTTTCAGCAAACTGGAGCAGCGTGAGGGCCAGACCCAGACGCTGGTATAGTCCAGGTCTGGAACCATGGCGAAAAAAGTAGTGGTGGTAACGATTGAGCAAAGAAGTGTCTGGGTTGCGTAACGCTGAGCTGGTTTGACGAGTGGCCTTTGCTAGGATGTGGTCGTGGTACAGCCCCAGAATGTTTAAAAGGGTGTAAAGTCCCTCGGAGGCCAGATCGGCATCGCTAAACCGACCGGGTAATACGTAAGTGAGGGAGCGGACGGTGCTCTCGATGGAGCTAATCTGGGAAGCATTTTTTAATAGGAAGCGTTCGTACGCCTGAACAAATTTAGAAAACGGCATACTAATGGCCAATTGAAGTGGAAGCTATCAGTAAATTTAATATATATATAACATAATATCACTGTTAGAGGAATAAAAAAGTGGGACTTTACTTGAGTCTAATACCCCAACCACTACCAGCACCTTCTGAAATTTCCAACGGAAACGAAAATAGTATGAGAAAAGACGATGCCAATTTGGCACGTTATTCAGCGGCTGACTAAATAACAGAAGGAAAAGGGAAAATCGCACATATTGGAAGCCACCTCGAGTGTAGGTACAATGCTAATAGTACTGTCATAAGCCAGAATGTAACGAAGAGTGCCGCACTGCAGTTAAACTTGGAATATTGCAAGCTCGAGCGTATGTTTTAGATGATTTGTGAGAATAAACACAAGAGAGTGAGCGGGTTCCTGAATCATCACAATCTTTGGAGACAATCAGACTTATCAGTATCACTCAGGCCCTACAACACTCCCCCCTGTTTTCCGCCCAAGGTTTCGGAATAGTACACGTCGTCCTGTCTGTGCTCCCTTCTGCCGGTATTACTTGTCCGCCCATGAGAACAAATGGGTAATTTTTTTTCAACTATATAGAGAAAAATCCGACGAAGTTGAATGGGTCTCTTACGAAATCCTATTGGTTACATTGTAGTTGGTACATTTTTTCCTCCAAATCTCTATATAGTCGAAAAAATATCACCCAAATACTCCATCCAAAAACCCCCCCCCCCGCTAGCGTAAGTCCTGTAATCATCCCACAGTGTGTTAAATTCCCTTTTCCCCAATCGAAATCTCAGACCCAGTCAAAAGTTATTCCGTCTCTCTCGTATGCTCTTCCCAATTTGGAAATCTCGGCAAGCTCTGGCGCTTCACTGTTCCCCGCCACGATTGGTTGCGGTGGCGGCACCCCTTCCTTTAGGTTACACACTGTGCCCTTTATTTATAATTCATCTTCCGTGGTCCGTGGTAAGAAGGCCCACCCTCGCTATATTTAGTGCTAGTGCCCAAAAATCCCCCCTCTCTTCCCCACACGTATTATATGCTATATATGCGCTCGGAATAAAAAAAGGGGAGAGAGTCAAAGTAAATGTATGCGACGGTTTTCCTGGCTTGACCCGTCGTTACCCTTCCAGAGTATAAGTCAACCAAAGTCATACACTTCATATTATCACTTTTTTATTTCGCTGGTGAGTTGGTATATCCTCACCCCCCGCCTTTTTTCTTCATTCACTTCCACCTTAGAACTTCCGTGGCTTGTTCTGGGAAGCCCTCTTGACTGTTTCTTCACACTCTCGTCTTTGCTATCCTTCTATCTCTCCTTCTATATGTATATATAGTTTGCCCTCCCTTTTCTTTCCAAACCTGTTCTGCTCTACAATCTTAGTATTTTGCATATTTTCTTTTCTGTACACTCAAACGTGTGTTTTACCCGTTTATCATACTGTTCAATTTCCATCCCATTGACACTCTTTTAGCAATATGTTTACCGGCATTGTTGAGAAAATTGGTACCGTGCTCGAACTCACCTCGCCCGAATCGGTTCAAATGGGCGATCAGGGTGTTTCGCTTACCGTAAACGACGTCGGTGAACTCTTGAACGACGCCCAACTGGGCGACAGCATGTGTATCAACGGTAAGTTTAGTCGCAAATACACTAGAATAGCCACGAAAGCTGAACAAAAAAAGAGCGGAGAACGCCTTCGGTTTCCTTATCAGCCACTTATTTTCCTTCTCGGGCATAGTGTTTCGCTATGAACAAACGGTTCTCGTACTCCACCGGCTTTGTTCAAGGTTACGCAGAGCAGAGTGGAAGTTGAAACAAAAAATAGTGTATAAAGTGTACAACAGACAATTGGTCTTTTCTACCTTCCCTGGTGTACCGGGGGAGGGTTATACCGTTCCTTTACCGGGTGTGCAGTACAAGTAAAAAACAATGCTGAAGGGAAGGAGAGCTTAACCCAACTTTATTCGCTTTAAAGAAGTAACTAACTTAATTTTCGATTGTTTTACTGTGGACCAAACGGATCCGTCTGATGACGGCTGTATCATTCCTCACATGGGGAATATCGCCCTTTATTTTTGACGTTACTAGGAACCTGTCTCACTATTACCGACATGGAACAGGATTGTTTCACGGTGGGGTTATCTCCCGAAACGTTACGTCGAACCAATCTAGGCGTGCTTAAGAAGGGCGACAAGGTTAATCTGGAAAGAGCAATGGGCGTATCCACTCGCTTTGGTGGTCACTTTGTACAAGTAAGTATCAAGTCAAGACGATGTATTGTATTCCCCTTTTCTTACCTGTTGAAAGGAGGGGGAAAGGTAGTAGCCAAGACTACTTTGGATGCGCTATTCGCGTGTGTTGTGATGTAATAGCACTTCGCTATAGCTCATCATACAAAGAAAAGTGAGCACCTTTATTCGCATGATATTTGGAATAACTGGCCCCGCTTCGCCCTCCCCTCCCTTCTGAACTGCGGGCCACGACTTTCTGTCTTCCAAATATTGGGTCAGCGCGGATGTAAGCATTTTTGGGCTACACGACGACACCCAGTTTTCCCATGGCTGTGATTGTCATACCCCCACACTTTGTGATTCCCACGCTCACTCCTGTCGGCTATTTTTTTAGGATGTTTTTTTGGCTAATTTGTACTTTTTGGTTGGATCGACGGCAATCCCTGCGTCTATCGCTTGACACATTGTTCTGTACCGCATGGCTAGGGGCATGTTGACGGTACAGGCAAAATTGTGGAGAAAATCCCCGAAGGCAATTCGCTCTGGTTACACATTGCGCCAACGGACAAGGATATGCTTCGTCATATTGTGCCCAAAGGTTACATTACCGTGGACGGCACATCGCTTACCGTGTGCGATGTTAACGACGACGAAGGTTGGTTTTCCTTGATGTTGGTGGTGTATACGCAAACCCACGTGATCTTACCACTCAAGGAAGTGGGGGAATCGGTGAACCTTGAGGTGGACATGCTCGGTAAATACGTAGAACGTATCGTTGATCACACTCTCCGGGGTGAGAAAACGCGGGAAACTATTGAGGCTATGGTGCGCAGAACATTGCACAACTCTGCTAACTAAACCTCTCACTCTCTCTTTTAACTATGTACAGGGCATGAATAATCATATGGAACGGGGGGATCGCATTGAACCCCCCGGACAACAGCCTGATGTAGTACCATTGGTGGGTTCATTTCGTATACATGAGGTTTCACCAGTACTTTTCTACGACGTATGTAGTGTGTGACTCCTTTTTTCCTTGACCGGTGTGAGTGGTCGTGACAATCGGCTTTATTCTGGTCGTGAGAGCGTCAGGGAGGTTGTCTGATACCTAGTGATGTCTACGACACGAGACAGGTGCAGTAGGATTAATCATCTGGTGTAAACGGAACTGTTTTATAGCGTTGGTATTTTTACCGTCCCTGGTTGGATTTACGCCCCTCTCTTTGTTATCCTTTTACATTCGTCTTGGTACCCTTCTTTTTTTATTCTCTGTTGGCTTTGCTGTGAATGACCCTCATTAAATACTTGCCCAAGTCTGGCACCGTGACTGGAACAATTTTTACAGCTTATTATGAGAACATATGTCCCTTTTCCTCTAGCGTGGGATTATGTCCATTGGCAAGGAAATACATTTTCCTTTTGGAAAACTGTCTCATTAGGTATACCTTTCCTTAGGCTTTTGCTTTATCTCTATTATTTAAAACTTGGTGGTGGTGGTCCCTCTATTGATCTTAATTGGTTGTTTTTTTGTAGATGAGTTTATGAGAGGTAGTGGTGGGAGGTTTTTTTTGGTGCTAGCTCTCTCCTCCCTTTTATGGTGATGGTGATGATGATGAAAATATTATTGTTGGGAATTGGGTAAACTAATAGCCTTTAATAAACATTGGATTGAACTAATACTAATGTCATAAGACATATA
>JAOPJG010001085.1:0-13016 GCA_027478255.1 Dispira simplex | reverse complement strand
GAGTACTCACTGTTATGTGATATTCTGGCCATTCAGGATGTAATGTTTTCTTTATTGTTTATTGTAATTATGGAAATGATACCTCCACGGTGGTGTGTCATCAGTCAAGTATAAAATAAACTGTCCACAAGTAGTTGGTACATTTTTCACTCCTAATTTCTATATAGTCGAAAAAAAATCACCCACTAGTTGCAAATTTCAATTACCAATACACAAACGATAGATTACGTCACGGGGCGACAGCCCCTGGCAAGATGTCCACTGGTCGTGTATTGGAATGCTACTCTGCGGCGGCCACTGCTGACCAGCCATGCGCCTGTAAAATAATAAATTAGCCTAGCGTATAGAGGTGGAGACGTAGGAAAGTTGGGCGAGTACCCCGAACGGAAAGGGAATGCAGGCATAGCGCACTAGGGATAAATTATACCCCGACTTCCCCTTGTTGACAGATGCTTATATATATAAACATCGTTCACTTTTGCATTTAGAGACCTTTTCAGGTTATTGCATTCCTATTTTTTATTTCTTATTTCTCTCCGTCCTGTTACTGCACTCTACCAATGTCTTCTTTGCCATACTCACGGTATCTCTTTTTTCTCCTTTACTTACCTTGGTGTCCTTATCCTTTCTCATTTTACCGTTGCGTACGGCTTGGAATACTTTATTAGCTATTTTTTTGTATTTTGTTATTTCGCGCTACTCTTTAGCTTAGGTTTCGGTGCGGGGCCTGTACCCTCCTCACCTCTCCTTCAACTCATATATTTTATTATTCCTTCCTTACCCTACTATCTCGGTCTCTAGGACTTACCAATTTAACGTGTAGAGCCACCACCTTCCCTTCTTTTCGCCGTGGTAAACTTAATAGTCTGCTCACTATGAGTCTAATGCAACAGTCCTTCCGGGCCGCCGTTTCTGGAGGTAAAATCGCCAAGGGACTCGGGTCATCCCGTAGTACCCCTCAAAGTAGTCGTCGTGGTACCCCTGCGCCCAGTCGTACTGTGTCCGAAGACGAAGCGAGCGATTCCGAGGACGACACCGAATCTGTATTCTCCCAGTCAACTATTTACCGTTCGGGCGAAGACGGTCCCGACACTGACCCCGACACCGGGATTTCCGTCAATTCGGAAACATTAGGCTCCTTACTGCGTAGTCATGTGGATAGCCTGGGCGAGAAACGTGTGGGCATTCGGGAAGAAGCGCTACAATGGCTAGTCCGAGCGTTGGCCCTCCGCTACACAGCCGGGGAGTTGGCCAGTTGCCAAGAAACTCTTCTCGATCACCTGAAACGGTGCGTAAGGAGTGGAAAATCTACCCGAGAATCCCTGCTGGCCGCCCGGGCTATTGGGCTTTGGTTTATTACTTTAGGGGTAGAACAGGAGGAAAAGTACCAGGAAGTGGCGGAATTTTTACGGCCCTTGATAAATTCGACAAGAACCCCGGCTGTCAAGGCCCAGCTAATTTTAAGTCTGGCCCTGGCGGGATTCATTGCCAGTGGTGATATTTTTGAGACCGCCGACACGCTTTTGTTTCTCCTCACCATCCTTCGGGGCACTAAAGAAAGTCCTGAGGTATACGAAGCCGGGATGGTCAGCTTCGGACTACTTTATTCTTTATTGGGGCAATCTCCTCAACTCATGGAGCACGTGTTCAAAGAAGCGTTCCCTACCTTGCTACGCTTGTTGCAATCCGACAACGTCCATGTACGTATTAGCAGCGGGCAAAACATTGCCCTGGTTTATGACTTATTTCTCAATCAGGCGACCTCGGTAACGATGAAATATGACGAACCGAGACTGCTTCAAACTATGCACCAATTGGCCACCGATAGCTCCAAACGACGCTCCAAGAAAGAACGATCTCAACAACGAGCTATGTTTCGGGAGGTACTGCACACAGTGGAGAATGGGGATGACCCAGAGATGAAATACCATATCCAGAAGCACACTCTGGTCTTCAATGACTGGGTCCAAATTCACCGACTGAACGCCTTCCGAACTGCTCTCAATGAAGGCTTGCACGCCCATTTTGAAGCTAACGCCTTGCTACAGGATGTATTTGACACCGTGTTCGAGCAACTACAAGAAGAAGGCGGATTTTATTCGGAACGGGTGGTACACTCGACGAAGTCCAAGGTGGCTAAAGAACGGGCCCTGCTCAAGAATAAACGTCGGGACGTGCGTTATCAGGCTATTCACGAACCTTTCGAAGACCTGGCCCTTGAAGATTAGTATCCTGGCAATGTGCTGACTTTCTGTATGAATTTGTATGCTTCGAGAAGCATTTTTTTTCCTATGCACATATACTCTATTGATCTCCCTACCATATATTTCTCAACAATTTAAAATAGAGAATACTTGCCAATACTATGTAAAATTGATGTAGGTACAGTGACGTTCCCAAAAGAAGTGTTAGTATAGGCCAGGTACATTAATTAAAAGAGCTGCACATACACATGGTGTGTAATTCAACATCAAAATGAAAAAGAGCAACTGTAAGTAAGTATTCACTAAGTATGCTATTGTGGGAGATGTAGCTCCACTGATCAAAGTGATCAGCAAGGTTAACAAATCGATTTTTCGAAATGTCTTTGATAACCCATGTAAGAACCAGATTTTATTAATAATAATTACCATTATTGTCAAGTAGTGTGCGCACCCTCTTGAACTACTCATCAAAATATCTGTGAAAATTACTTTGTTGGAGGGAACCAAGGACTTCATTATATACCCCTATAATCTCATCATCATTGTCAAACACTCTGCCCTCCAGCTTTTTCTTGGTGTGCTGGAACAACCAAAAGTCACATGGTGCAAGGTCAGGAGAGTAGGGTGGTGCTTTAAGTAGTTGGAGTCCAAGCTCATCCATATGGGCCTTACTATACCAGGAAACATGGGGCCTTGCATTATCCTGGTGGAGGATGATTAGGGAAGTGGGTGACTTTGGATGTACTTTCTGCCATTCTCCAGCCATTGGTTTGACATTATTCCTTTAGTACTATTAACTCTTAGACATAGTGTCATCAGTATCGAAAACAGTATAAAACATGCTCACTTTATTGAGGAGCACAGTCCATTTAAAATTTTGTAATTTTGAGGTACACCATGGCTGAGCAGGGATGGGGTCATGCTGACCTTGGTGTTCTGGCACCCATACCTTTCGACTAGTGCCAGTCTGGGGGTCATTATGGTAAACCCAGGTTTCATCACACATCACAATATTATATATGAGAGAGTTGGTTGGTTTCTGAAAATAGTCAAGGAAATTGAGGCAAAAGGCTTTGTGGTCATTCTGCAACTCCGAGGTTAGGGAATGCAGAACCCAAGTACTAAAGTATGAATGGTAATGCAACTGGTTGTGGAGGACATTCCGAACATCCTTCATGGAAGTCTTCACGTCCCACACAAGCACATTCAGGGTCACAAATGGGTCTTCATTAAATAGCCGTTCAATGGTGTCACTTTTATATTCATAGGTCTCATTGGAAGGATGTCCCGTGCAGTGTTCATCTTCTAATGACAAATGGCCAGCCTTAAATTTGTTATACCAATGGCACACTGTCACATACGAAGGATAGTCTTGTCCATAATAACCCTGCAAAGTTTGGTGGATTTCAGTTGGGTTTTGGCCAAGTTCAAAAAGAACCCAAATGTGCTGCCGAATTAAGGTTGGGGTAATGGTAGGCATGGGACGTTATTTAGGTGAATGGGACATGGTAAACGACTTTTAAATTAGGATAACTCAATGAAAACAGAAGATAGAAAGGTAAAACCAAGACGTATATGTTCCTATTAATAAGAGCTAACAGCAAAAAGAAAGAGGAAGAAAAAAATATTACCTATTTGTCCCTGAGTTTCAGGAATTTTATAACGTACCAATAGTTTTCCGAAATATCGAAAAATGTGAGGTAGTTCCCTGTCCACTGTGAAGGTAGCCGTGCCTGTCGCTATTTTCATTCGGCCAAGTTTCCTTTTGCTTTTCTACATTTGGAAAGAAAAATGGAATCCATCGATAAAATCTGTGATTAATGCTATTGGTGCTTTAGTGGTGATATTAGCGAATGTAAGGGAAGGAAGATGTTACACAAGGCTTAGGGGGACGGGAGTGTGAACCACCATCCCCCATTCGCACCACATATATATAAAGAGGTGTACCCTTACCCCAAGGATAGGTGACAAAATTTCCTTAACTGTGGCATTTTTTATTATTATTATCATTATCCACCGAGATCTGGCTCTGTTTTGTCAGATATTGTTTTGGCGCACCATTTTCTAGCCCATGTTTAGTCCAATGCAGCTGTTCATCCGTCACAGTGTATCTCTTATTGCCAGCATCCAACTGCTAGCAAATGGCTTTCATTTTTGCCATGGCTTGCCCGGTAACGCCCCCGGTAGAGTCAGTTATTCGCCCCAATCGCTTGATGGCCTTCCCTCACCTCCAACGAACGGTGAAAATGATTTGTCTCCCCCGGACTATAATTCCGAAATCGTAAGCGGCCCGCCTCCTAGTTATGCTGATATAGACTCGATTGTTCCCAACTTCCGACCTTTTGCTTTGCCCAAAAATATCAGTGAATTTTTTTCCACTAATAGCTCGAATATTCCAGCGTCAGAGTTAGAGCGAAAAAGTGTACAGGTAAGTGCTACAATATATATATATGCACGTATAAACGAGTACCCCTTAATAGTAGAAAGCAGACAGTGAGGTCACCCGTAAATCCTTGAACTATAAAAAAAGTCTCTGTGTACTCATTCCTTTCCATATCTTTGTAACCTTTTGCAACTAACGTAATGGCGGGTAGGTCACGAAGGAGTTGGGTAGATTGATGATAAGTGACTACGACGAAAAAACCGACGACGCCATTGGTATTCTGTGGGGGACGGCACGCGATAAGGAAATAGACCAAGTAATTTTCAATTACTACCAGTGTTATTTTCAACGTTGGTACTTCCTCGAAACTGGCAGAGTGCAATGGAGTAAGTACCATTCAGCCGGAGAACACGCATGGTCTCGTTTGCCGCTAACTTTGGTATACCAGGAAAAGTTCGATATATTTGAAGTGGTTTGGAAACGAATTCTTGAACGCCATAAGTATAACCCCACTATAACCGAAAACCGTGGGATGTATGACAAAACCTTAGGGGTAATGGTGTGGGAATTGGTTATAGCCGCCATCTACGCCGATAATGTTATCAAATTTTTTGAGATTTATGCGGTCGGCAGCACTATTATGCCTATGCCTATGTTATCGTACTTTCTTCTGGCTTTGGTACTTGAGAAGAAAAACGTAGCGGATTACATTAACGGATTGCTTAACTGTAACGAGGTTCTAGAATGGGACTGTGAAGTTTGTAAACACCTAAAAATATGGTATAGCGACTACAGCGGGTTGGCCGCCAGTTTTGACATCAAAACTCTTGAACCAACCGAGCCGAAAAACAAGAAATATATTATTGAGGACGGCGCGGAATGGAACCCTCGTAAAGAATTGGCCAAGCGTGACTGCTGGGAAGTCGGTCCCATCTGTAAGCTCGAGCCCGACGATCCCATTGATATTGAACAGTTGAAGTGGACCGGAATTGACAATAAGCCCTTTTCGGATAATTATTACAGTCCGATCCTGAATATATTGGAAATAATAGCGTCGCAATTAAGATAATGAGAGTTACTTCGGAAAATGGTATGGAATCAGAGGAGGGTCAAATTGCGGGAATATCAACGGTTCACTCTATACAATAGCAAAAGATGCGGTGTATTCCTTCTTTATGTGTTTAAATTTATGTTTAGTTATCTTATCATGAGGTTCGAGTAAATTTCGTTGAATAAAAGAAACATGCTGTACCAGTATTCGGTCATGCCATTCATGATGTTTTCATGGAAACGGTGTGTTGTCCGTATTCGTTAAAGTGCCGGGTTCTGACCATGACGCTGAAACAGATAAACATGGTCTGAATTATTGGAGATACCCTCGTATCCGCCACAAGTCAACGAAAAAATCCAAGGTCAAGGGTGAGGCAAGCACAGCCAGGGCCACGCACTGTGTGTTGTTAGTAGTATATGGTGGAACGAATTGGCACAATTCGAGTGCCGTTCTTGAAGGGATAGCAGCACTGGCTAGATACTGCCGCCATACCACAGGCAACAGGTCAGGACCAAACAGTGAGAGAGCATCATAACAGGGAACATTGGTGGTTGTTGCGGAACTAGTCCGGCGAGAATCAGATTCAAGGGAGGAATGGTAATGAACTTGTACTAACCCCTGGTACATCTGTTCACTGCGGAGGTGAGCTACGGTGGGTATTCTGGAATAATATGGGTACCAGTCCTCCGGAGCGGTAAATTCCGGTTTGGTGTGTAAGGAATCCACCACCCTCGATGTACTGGCCACGTTTGTGTGTCTAGAAGTGTGATTGGGTGAGCCCTCGTTTGGTAGGTTATCTTGACAATGCCAACCATGCTTTCGAAACTCCTCCACCACTTGCCAGGGACACAGCAACACATAATGAACCCCCAGGACAGACTGGTGGGTTAAACGGAATGTCCGGGGCGTGGTGGCCTGTTCTGGGTGGGTGTAGAGTATGGCCACTTGGGGGGACTCTAAGGCTAAAAGTTCCAATGCCCGCTGGTCGGGGTCACACTTGGTTAGGGCGTGTCGTAGTACACTGGGAAATGCGTGGTCATTAGCCACCGTGGTAAGTTGCCACTGCCAGAGGGCCAGTTGGTGTGGAGATACACGCGACGCCAAGAACGTGGAAACATCCGAACCTTCAGAGGGGGAGGAGGAGCAATCACCGGGGCCATCAGGAGCAGCAAGACACTGGCGAAACCAGGTTCGCCATTGCTGGAGCCATTGCCAGCGGGCCAAGTGACTCAGCACTAACAAGACCCAATGGTGTTGATTAATATCATCACGTACTCGTCCCACTCTTATCGACTTCACCTTGGGAAGTCGTTGGATCACTCGTCGCTGGTTGAGAAAGTAGTGACCCCGGCCTTGTTGAAACGGTCCCAACAGGTTATCCGACACCAGCCACGACGTGGTTTGACCGGTAGGACTGGGATTCGACCGGGCCACGTGAAAACGGGCTAGCAGGTCCCGAGGCTGGACGTACCGAGTATGTTCACAAAGCCGGCGGGGACTGGCCAGCATATGGACAAAGGGATCGAGTAGCCGTTGCAAGTGTTCAATAGAAAAGTCCGTAGGTGTGGGCAGTCGAGCAGGCACGGGTAACCTGCCCACTGGAAAAGACGAGGTTTGTCGCACGATCCGACACAGGCGCATGGGGGGAAGAAGAATACGTCGGTGGTTGCTCTGTCCACAGGGTACGGGAATGTGGACCAAAGGGGATCCGGCGTAAATGGCAATAAATAAAAAAAAGCAAGGACACCGTTGTATCTATGGTACGAAGTGTAGGGTTATTCAGCCTATCGCTAGGATGGGTTCGCTTCCTTCCCATTATATTTAGCCAATGTACCCGTAAACGGCTGCCATCACTAGGTATTTTCGTGTTGTTGCTTGCCCCAATCCTTTTTTAGCTGGTAAAGCTTCGGCTCGTGCCTTAGCCGGTTCTCCAGCGTCCATGAAAGCCCTGCTAGAACTATGCAAGCGTCGCGGGTTTCTGTTCCCGTCAGCCGAACTCTACGGCGGACTCCGCGGCGCCTACGACTATGGCCCCTTGGGAGTGGAACTCAAACGCAATATTCTCAACACCTGGTACCGAGACCACGTGTACGCTCGTCACGATGTGGTGGGCTTGGACACCAGTCTGCTGAATCCTGCACCTGTGTTCCGAGCTTCAGGTCATTTGCAACACTTTACCGACGATCTCGTAGACTGTTTGCTCTCCCGGGAACGGTTTCGTCCCGACAAGGCCCCACCCGTGCGGTTGGACACCGTAACCTCACAACTCGCAGACCAACGGGTGCTGCCTCTGGTATCCCCGGATAAACCCACGGCCAAACACTGGGAAACCCTGATCCGTACCAAGCTCGCCCCCGGGGCCAAAGTGCACCGACAAGGCAAACAGGTATTGCTGTACCCGTTGGAAGTGGTGGACCAAGAGACCAATAGTCCTGATGGTGCTAACCAGGTTTCCTCGGGTTACCCACAGGGAGCCATATACTTAGCCGCCGCGGATTCCCACAACCCACCCGTACGCATTCCCTACCACGGGTACGTAGAACCCCACACCAATTCACCCTTTCTCACTCCCCCACGGGCGTTTAACCTAATGTTTAAAACTTTTGTCGACCCACTGGATCCCATCGACCAGATTATCCAAGCCACCGTGGGACAATGCCAGGCCCAGGGCACAACGGATCTAGCCGATATCCGTCGGACGGTGGACCAGGCGTTAGCGGGGTCAACCGTATACCTTCGCCCGGAAACCGCCCAAGGTGTGTTTATGAACTACCACCACGTGCAACGCAGCACCGGGTGGCAGCCCCCCTTTGGTGTGGCCCAGGTGGGCAAGGCCTTCCGTAACGAACTCCGGGTGGAACACGCGGTGTTTCGTACGTTGGAATTCGAACAGCTGGAGCTCGAATACTTTGTTCCTCCCACGCAAAGTTCGGCATGGTTTAATTATTGGCGAAACCACCGACTAGAGTGGTGGAAAAACTACGCCCGCCAGCCGGACCACTTTCGGATGCGGGACTATGCGAGTCACGAATTGGCTCATTACGCATCGGGTTGTACGGACATCGAGTACCGGTTTCCCTGGGGCTGGGACGAACTGGAAGGGGTGGCCCACCGCGGAAATTATGACTTACGGCAACACGCGGCCGCCCTTCCGGGGACGAAGCAGCCAACCTCGGATTTAGGCTCTGGTGATTCTAACCATCTAATATGGCCACACTGTATCGAATCCTCGACAGGGCTAAACCGTGCCTTTTTGGCCTTGCTATTGGACGCCATGGATACTATCCCGCTGGACAGTTCGTCGGGGGCCTCCCGCACCGTGCTGAGATTGCACCCCACGTTAGCTCCCTGTAAAGTGGCAGTTCTGCCGCTGGTCTCCAAACCCGATCTCTTTCCTGCGTGTCACCGGCTGCTGGGGGACTTGGCCCGACAGCGCATTCCCACACGGTTCGAATCCCAAAGCCTGAAGATCGGTAAGCGGTATTATCGCCACGACGAAATTGGCACTCCGTGGTGCGTGACCGTGGACTACCAGACTCTCGACGATAACACCGTGACCCTGCGGGAACGAGATACCATGCAGCAAACCCGTGTACGGATCGAAGATATTTCCATGGTTATCCAAGACCGACTGGATCCTACCCCTTTCACACACCCTGCTTCTCCGTCAGCGATTGGCTAGTTGGATGGTTAAATTTCCTGCATGCATGCCTATGTGCTGATATCTATTCCATTGGCGTGTCCCGTACACGGCCTGCAGTGCGCTAAGTCATCGTGTTTTTCACTATGATCCCAGACGACGGTTCATGCAAAGGACTTTAGGTACTGGACGTTCTACGTCAATCCCACCTTACCTAGATTAAAATAATGGTGCCGAATATGTCAACGGGGAAAGCAAGCCATTGGCGGATTCTGTATTAACCTGCCACACAGCATGCTCCTTAGAACATTTTGTCTATCCGAGAAATTAGAATTGATTGAATATATGTAAAAATTTAAACGAAAAAAAAACAGGTAACAAGTCCGTAATTTCCTGTTGGTGTGAAACGAAGCGTCTTCATGGAAGAACGCTGGAAACCTCCGGCGCTATCAACATCTAATGCTGTATAGTAGTGTAGACTCTGGTTGCCAAAACCATCGGGTCTACTGATACCCAGTGTGTTGTACTATGCCTATCTTAGTAAATTCCTCGGTGATCACAGTGTATGCCTGTGGCACCAACTGGGGCGGATTAAAGTAACAGTACGGTGTTGTCTTTTGTAGCAACGAGGGTGTGACGTAGTATTTGTTACCATTCTCAGGAATTTGGTGTGATCACCATGATGCAGATATTTTTCCACGAGCTGGTCCAACGACTTGGAAGGTTGAAGTGTGAACTATAAATACCGGATAACCCCGAAAACAACTAACCGGGGTGGGGGAAGGGGAAATTCAAAGATACTTGGGAGTACGTAGGTTTTCTTATGTACTTCCCGTCACCGAAGCGATTCCTATTGACCTGCAGCCCATTTGACAAAACACTTACCGACCTCCAGCTAGGCAAGGACATGGACGTTATTACTATTGCAACATGTGTTGATTCTGTATTAACTAAAAGCCTAGGTCAACCTATTGTAATGAAAAAGTCGGCACCACCGTAATAGAATTAATACTATGTTTATGCCAGTGTAAACATCGATGGGTGATCTTTTTTTACTTCAATTTCGAGGGTTCTAAAGAATAGGCAACAAATGTTCACAGGCTTGAATGGCACCTGGTGGCATCCTTGAAGGCAAGAGTGTTATTTTTCAACCCCTTTCGAAAGTATAAAGTTTACTAACTTCAAAGTTACATGGTTATAAATCAATTGTAAACTGTGATAAGCCGAAGAAAAAAATCGGGATTAACTAGAAATGAATAAGCAAGGGAATACTGTCAGCATTAATGAAAGACGTAAAATGTAAAGGAGTGTGAAAAATATATATATATATATATATGAAATTATAATCGTACCATTGATACACCAGTGCCGGTATTTCGTAGGATTACACCGTGCGATTAGAGCGGAGAAGCGTAGTGATGGGATGACATCGAAAGGTACTAACAAAAACAACTGCCTCAACCATGCCATCTAGGCACTGGTTAAGGTTGGAGCGACCAGTCATGAATTGACTACAAATATTAGCCAACGGGTGATTTACAAGATTACGAGTAGTATCCATGAAAGATGCGTAGCCACCATTTGTATCGATAGAAAAGGTAAAAACGCGTAAAGTAAGCCAGCATCCGATCAACGGTGTAATCCGGATGACCGGAGGACCCACAACGCCTCAAAATACGTTATTCCGTCCGACTGTTTCGCTGTACACGACCAGCAAGCCTTTCCCTGCCCTTACTGCGCCTGTAATCTGTAAGCTGGGCCTATGCCCTCCACTGTGATTCTGTCTGAATATATTAAACCGCCTTAACACCTTACCTTTCCCTGATCCGGCTTTGATGGTGGAAAACTGTCCAGGAGGTGAATGGTAATCAGCAGTTGTAAGCCTGTTGGGAACGACACCGCGGGTCAATTCAGTGTACGCCGTGTGTATATAGTGTAATAGTAACCGATATGTTTCGGAGTTCTTGCCAATTGTAGTGGGTGTCAGGGGCTCACCAGGAAAATCCATTTGGGCCACAGTTTTAATAAATGGATTTATATCACTAAACGGTGGAAAGTCCAAGATACATTCAATTAGCTGGGTCTTTCGGACAACTGTGGCTATATCTGCCTGGACAGTGTTGGAACTCTCAGGAGTGACTTGGTTGGTGACGCCCAGTGGACTTTTGATGGTGATCAGTACCGGAGGAACCAAATTCTGGGTACCCAGGACAGTGTCACTTTGCTTAGCATCAAAGGTACTTTCCGAAAACGCTGACTGAAGATGCGGTTTTTTTCAAGGGTTGCTGATGGTGACTTCCTGGCACATCGTTCTGGGAGATTGTATGTCGTTCGGATAACTGGGTTTCTATGAATACGTAAATTACCTTGACAACCTCTGTGTGCATCTTGATGTTCTGAAGTCGTGTAATGAGGGACAACAGATGACCACCAGGTAGCCCCGTGAGATTATTACTTACATATTGGAGATATCTGCTTGAGCCGGTTGAGCTATATGCTCCAGTGATCAGCAGGCTACTGAGGGCGATAGCATACAGCAGACTGGAATAAAGCATATTGTGCTAGGTGAAAACTTGGCAGAGTATGGAGGAAGAATGAAGCAGGGGATGTCAGGAAATACCCTAGGAAGCTGGAAAACGATTTGAAGTAAAAAGTAAAATCTCAAAATAGCATAAAAATAGTGTGATAATACGCAGGAATTCGCCAGGGAAAACACATAAAAGCAAGGAAATACATGCCCAAGTGGCAAAGGAACCCCGCTCTGCCAAACTTCCTCCTCTTAATTCCTTTATGCCTCAGTAAAGGAGAAAACACAAGACCTATGGATAAATATGGGTTATCGATATCTCCAAGGGACGTGGAAAGAATACACCCGATCATGGTGGGGGGGGGGAGGAATATGTGTTGCACAAACATGATATACGAACATGGAAGCAGGATTTGATATGGGGAGGGCTCTCTGGTCCCAAAGAGCAACTGGATGATGGAATTATTGGAGATTAGAAGAGGGTCACATTCCTTCCTCACGGGGAGGTACTCCATGTACTCAAATGTAACAGAATGGCTGAACATTTTTCATTTAAGCTCGCTACATTAACATGCCCCTTTTCACAATGAAATACTTGGATAGGTCGGTGCATTGAAGTCTGGCAACAATGGTTTGGTCTGCTCTCACTCGGCATTACAAGCCCAAACAGCCTAGAAGTAAAAACTCAACCCTGTTCATTGCTTAACCCACCCACTTTCCTAATGCCCAGGTGCAACTGGTCCTGCCAGACCCCTCACACCCTTTGTGTGGACCTTTACAGCATTACAATGACAAGATATAGTTGACCTTGTTCTTTCTCCTTTTCTCCCACTCCTAAGATGGCTGTACATGTGTCACCTAGCATCCAACAGTCTTCCCTCCATTGCGGGTTCCCTCAACAATGGTTATATGCTACAGTGAACATATCTACTGCCGCATGTGCAGGTGACAATGTTCAGCATCAATGCTGATGCTGTTGTACATCTGATATCATATAGCACCACCTATGTTCAAACATCACTATTACCACGCATTCTGTGATGCAATATTGAACCTGTAATAGGATTTTGGTCACTGGTGCGAGAAGACACTCAAACAAAATAATGGCGACCTACGAGTAGGTAAATAAATCTTAAATTAAACAAGCATGTTTTTTATTCATGAGGGATTCGAGTTTCCCTGACCTAGACTCCTTATATAACACATGAACA
>JAOPJG010001084.1:0-13025 GCA_027478255.1 Dispira simplex | reverse complement strand
GTCTAAATCACGTGATTTTTTCTGGAATTTTATTTCATCCAAAACGCTATAGAGTCGAAAAAAAATCACCCATATCTTTTATTGATAATCTCTAGAGAACCCCGACTTACTGTGTGTTGGTGTAATGTGAACCCCAGGAAACGGACGTGAAGGGATTAACGATAGGTCACAACCTTGGCCCACGATTAAACATGTAATATAGAACAGCAAGAAAAGTGTTAGAAATTGAAATATTTAAATGAATTTAACCAATAGTTCAATGGATTAAAACTAAGATAAGCTGACTGCCAAAACCCAATGAATTCGGTGACATAAATGAAATTGAAGGTAATCAGAACCAATGATATTTACTATTGTAATAGAAATAGAAACGAAATTAAAATCAGAATTTATATAAATGTAAAAAAATAAACACAAGAGAGATGTATTCCGAAAACTGTATTCTTAGCATACCAAGAAATACAAACCCCCTAAACACTGGTATCATTTAACTGGGTTTAAATAGAAATATAAATTCATCAGAAATGCTGACATTAGAAAAACATAATCTGAAACTAATGCAATTAAGCACCACAAAACCATAGCTGGTTTCACCAATGGAAGCTCAATTATAACTGACATCACCTTTTAATCAGCCTGTCAAACTAACAATATGGATAATTTTTTTTCGACTATATAGAGATTTAGAGCAAAAATGTACCAGTTGAAAAAATTTAATTAATAGGGATTAGTGAGAGACCTACTTAATGCTGGTGGATTTTTCTCTACATAGACGGAAAAAAACTAACAATATATTTTCATCACCATCATCATCACTCTAAAACAAAAGGGAAGAGTTAGCTGGTGCCAAAAATAATCTCCCACCACTACCTCTCATGAACTTCTCTATTTATTTTAATTGGTTGAATTAATTTTTTTTCGTCCAATGTCGATTTTTTTTTGGTAGAGACCACCACCACCAAGTTTTACTTTTAAATAATGACAATTTAACCAACGTGAGATCACAGAAGTAATGGATTCTATCATAGTGGATGGTTATTTTCGGCCACGGAGCTAGAAAATTAGTTTTGTTAAAACATATTATGTTAATAGAGGGAAAAGTAATTCTTTTTTTTCGCAAAAATTTTGCTTTCCCCAAGTAGAAAGAAAAAATTTAAGTGAGAAAATTTGATTCTTACCTTTCTCCTTCTTTTACTCCCTCCTACCAGCCGTCCCTATGAGTTACTGCTTCTATTTTTGTGTTCAACATTGTCCTTTGCCGTGTTCTTTGGGCCTATGCACGACGACTTTTGAGTCTATTGTAGGCTGTGGACTAGTCCAAGGAGTGTAAATAAGTAGTCCTGAAGTAAAGATAAAACGTCGACGGCATCTATTAACTATAATAAGTAACACCCATTCCATAGGACATGGGTATCTTACGATAATTACACTGCTGTTCGGTATTTGTGACTCGTACTTGGTTGTGTTTTTATAAGCATACTTGTGTGTTCCCTTTGTTGTCGCTAAAACACTGTTTACATTTCTCAACTTTGTCTTGTCGTTATTTACAAAACTTTTTTAACTAATTTAGATCATGTTGGAAACGAAACCTCCCAAATCGCGCTTATACACCCGCACCGGTGACAAGGGTCTGACATCCCTTTACTCCGGCGACCGAGTCTCCAAGACTAACCCCATTATCGAAGCCCTGGGTACCTTGGACGAACTCAATTCATCTATTGGCATTGCCCATTACTATTGTGAACAGGCCGGAAATGAGTTGGCGGAACAATTGAAACAAGTCAGTATCTCTACTAATGTGTGTTGTTGTTCCATTTGATCGACTGGTGGATTGGACCGGACGTTGAGGGATGAGGGTCATAGGCTAGATCAGAAATATAGCGGTGATATACTAATACGAGTAAAAACGTTAAAACTTGCTTTGGGGTGGTATATAACATGTATAATAATAGATACAAAATCGTATTTTTGAAATTGGGGCCAGTGTGGCCACCCCTGCTGCTACTTCCAGCGAAGCTAAACAAGAACGTACCCTTTTCGATGGAAATTGGCTACGTTTTCTGGAACGCTGGATCGACGAAGTGGACGCCAAAAACCCTCCGCTTCGTCAGTTTATTTTGCCATCCGGTGGTGAGAGTGCCATTTTCCTGCACCAATGCCGTTCGATTTGCCGTCGTGCTGAGCGCCTGTTGGTGCTGGTGAACGAAGAATCGGCCATCAATCCCGAAGTCTTAAAGTATGTCAACCGTCTTAGTGACTACTTTTTCGCCGCTGCACGCAGAGCTGCTCACCATGACCAAAAGCCCGAAACTCTCTTCATTGGTAATGAAAAGGCCCCCGTGGACGATTAATTAATGTCCTCTGGCGATTAGTTTTTTCTTTTTTTTGGATTATTTTGACCTTGATTCTACCCAAAGTACAATGTGGAAATATAATAGGCTACTGTTTATTATTGGTTGTTAATAAATCTACAAGGTAAACACATTGATGATAGTGGTCTCCAATTGATAGAGTCTGTAAAAAAGGATATGGGTAATGGTCCATATTAAAAGAAATACGAGGGAT
Source organism: Dispira simplex (assembly GCA_027478255.1). Taxonomy (NCBI): domain Eukaryota; kingdom Fungi; phylum Kickxellomycota; class Dimargaritomycetes; order Dimargaritales; family Dimargaritaceae; genus Dispira; species Dispira simplex. Next base: position 10,460 of record JAOPJG010001084.1, on the reverse strand, counting down.
AACGTCTGGGAAAAGGCGAGAGTATAATTACCGTTTGCTATAATACATAGGCACAAGGCAGAACGTCGAGTGCTGTGGGTATATTTGAAGTATAGTGATAGTACAGCTCAAGTACAACACGGCTGATGGTTATCGTGGCTTTCTACTCACTAGCCCTTAAACCGACGCAGTGTCAAGTCGGCAGCGCGCTGCAAATGGCGGGAGGAGACTTCGGTTTGACCTTCGCTGCGAGCCACGATCTGGGCCTCTTTGGATAGCTCAGACAGAAAGAGGAGATAATCGAGGTAAACCAAGACGTCCACATTGGTGGAGAGCCGATGTTGGGGTTCGTGAGCCTTGATGATTCTACGGAGCAGGTTGCGAGGGTATAGCTTGGTCATGGTGACGAATCAATAAACAAGAGAAATGGTAATAGCCTTTGCTTTGTTGAGTTAATATGAATGTATAAGGACGGGGGATTCAACGATATTACTGGCCTTGGCAGTGGGCAACACTAATGATAAACAAATCAAAAAAAAAAATACTCGTCATGGGGAATGATCCAGTCTAGTACAACCCAATTCTGCCCAATTTTTTTCCACGTATTCCCTCTAAATAGGCCGGTGTGTGTGTGTGACTTTCCAAAGGCTCACTTACAATAAGATTAGTTGAGGATCGGCCCAATGGAAGAGGCCCAGCCCTGCCTTGGTAGAGTATGACAAAATTTACTCTACAGAAACATATTAGTATCGCGTTCGGTGTCTCTGTTTGGTGGAAAAGTTACGAGGACATCCGAATTGCTTTTTTTTTCTCTGTTATCACAAGGCATCGGGCTGTTTTCTTTCACCTGTTTTCTAACAACGTTGTATGACCAGCTTACGGTGTCTTGTTTTATTATTAGTCCATCATCCCCACTTTGCTTATTCATCTTGCCTGATCAGCGTATCAATTCCACTTCTATACTTGTCCTGCGTGGGGATTTTTTCGTTAGTAATTACCTTTGCAATGAACTACGTGTGACCTGCTACGTAAACCCACCTCTTCTGCTTTACTTTTCTTACCGGTCTTTATTTCGTTTATTTCGTACCCACTCCTTTTTTTTATATCTATCTCAACTTTGACTGTCGTCAAGGATGGACCAACACCACGGTTCCCGTGCTACCAGTCCAAGTCCGTTCATTAGTCCTCCTCCGGCGGTTCAGCTCCAGTCGTCCTCGGCGTCGCCAGTCATGGGTACCGCCTCGTGGGTACCCAAGGTGGGGGAGACCGCCGCCTACAACCGTTTTTTCAAACGGGTGGACCATGAGAATCAAGGCTTTATTACAGGACAACAAGCCGTGTCATTCTTCACCTTGTCCAAGTTACCGGCCAACGTGTTGGGTGAAGTCTGGGAACTTGCCGATAGTGACCATAACGGTAGGCTCAGCCCCGGGGCGTTCAATGTGGCAATGAAGTTGATTGCCCTGGCCCAGCAAGGTGAAAAACCGAGTTTAGCGGTGCTCCACAAACCCTCACCGTTGCCCACGTTCGAAGGCGTTTCCGTCGAAGGTCTCGGTTCCCCCAAGGTTCAGCAACCTACTCAACCCGAGACTCCCGGAGGAATCGGTAACTCTACCATTGGCGCGTTGTCCACCACTCCGTTAAGTGGTGTAGCTCGACTCCCAGCCGCGGTACGTCCCATCACTCCCAGTTTGGGCCAAAATATCCTGTCGGTGAGCGAAAGGAATAAGTATGCTCGTTTATTCCAAAACTCCCACCCGAAGGACGGATTACTCGATGGTGAACGAGCCCGGCATATGTTGATGAAATCCAAGCTGCCCGTCGAAACACTCGGGCAGATTTGGAATTTGGCTGATACGCAACACCGAGGTGCGCTGGATTTAGCTGACTTTATGATCGCCATGTACTACATCCAACGTCTTATGGAAGGGCTCATTACCACCCTCCCCACGGAGATTCCCGCATCTTTGTTGGCAAGTGCCCGGGGTACCACCGGTACCAGTTCTAGTACTGCACCACCCAGTCGTTCGGGGGTTCTCTCCCCCGATCTCTCGAAATTTGATCCTTCCCGACCTTCCTCCAGTGCATCTTCTCAACTGCCTACCACGTGGGGCGTGCCACCCGAGGTGAAACATCAGGCAGATCGTCATTTTGCTACCTTGGACACTGCCCGCCGGGGGTGGGTCACAGGTGACGAGGCGGTTCCCTTTTTTCTCAAATCCGGCCTGTCGGATGCCGAGTTGGCTCGCATCTGGGATCTGGCTGACCGTACTAAGGCGGGAAAATTAAACTCTGAGGAATTCACCGTGGCTCTATACTTGATTCAGCAGCGACGCGGTGGTGTGGACATCCCTGTTGAATTACCTGATACCCTTGTACCCCCGTCCCGTCGGACACTCGTGAGTACCGCGGCCCGTTCACCCCAGCTCACTCGTTCCACTACTTTGCAGTCGGGCCCCGCGCGTTCATTATCGCCGATTCACGCCCTTGACCCTTTTCAACCACTTTCAACAGGCAGCGTTCCAGGAAGTCCTTGCCAACCCCGCAGTCCCCAACTACCGCGAGCCACCAGCCCTATCGGTCAGAACGAGCGATCGGCCTCGCAATTATTCATTGATCCGTTGATGGATTTCACCAGTTCAAGTAATACTGGTCCGGTGGCTCCCAAGTCTGCTACGCCTTTAGTGTCCAACGCTAATACGTCCACTGCCACCCAGCTGGCAACCTTGCAGGGCACCTTGGCACAAAAGCACTCCAAGGCGTCGGAATTATTAAACCAGCGGGCTACCTTGGAAAACACGCACGCCCATTTATCAGGGCAATTCAGCGAACTGACCCTGCAACTTAATCAAGTTCATGGTCGTATCGAGGAAGAAGAACGACTGATTCGGGAACTGGAAGCCGCCGTCACCCTCCAACGAGAACAGCTACCCCAATTGCAACAGGAAGTGGTTGATGCAGAGGCGAAGCGGGACCAGTTGGCTTCTACCCGTACTGAGAAACAGAAAGAATTGGATCAAGCCCAAGAACAAAACGGCAGTTTCCAGCAACGTCTGCAGCTTATGTTAGCCGAGATTCAAAAGCTCCAGACCGAGACGCAGCGTTTGGCTCAACAGGCTCAGTCGGATAAGCAGCGTGCGGAAATTGGGCAGCGTCAGTTGGCACAGATGGAACAGGAGCGTGCATCATTGCGGCACCAGTGGGAAATGGCCAACCAGGAAGCCCAGACCCAACAAGCTCATTTCAAAAAAATTGCCCAACACACTGAGAACTTGCAACATACTAACGACCAATTACGGACTAATTTGGAGAAAACCAAGGCCCAGGTCGTCGTGAGTACGGCAGTGTCCATGACTGTCCCACGGGAAACAACAGATCATTCCGCTGCGGATGGTATTCCCAATGGTGCGTTTGACGCGGCCTTTGCAGTTTCGGATTCTTCGGTCGATGGTGAATCAGTGCTTTTCCAATCTCCTCAGCTAGGTAAAAAAGAGGGGGTTCAGGTAGAGGAAGCCCCTTCCACGGCTTCGGCTGCCGATTCAGCTGGTTCAATTCCGGTTTCGAGTTCGGCTTCTCAGTATTCTCCCAATGGAACCACAGTAACGTTATCTAAACCGACACCTCCACCAGAACCAATCCTGTCTCCCACAAGCCAGGGAGAAGTGCCCGAAACAGTGACCCTGTCCGATTCGCCAACGTCGGGCGATGGTGCCATCCCGGTCTCAAGCAGTGCCCAGCTGCCTGCTCTCCCAACCCAAGATACTTTGGAGGGTCACACCAGTGTGCTCAGTCCTAACCCATTTACCCAGACAACTTCAGATACTGCTTTGGGTACTCTCTCCAGGACTGATCTGGCGGATCTGTCCTGGCCTCCTGCCCTGTCTGGTGTTGCTTCCCAAGAGGTATTCCCAGATACTCCTTCGGACACCCATGATATTGGGTCACCTTTTGCCACAGTGCCATCCACAGGTTTAGACACTTTCTCTACAGTATTTGAAGATCACTTTGATCCGACGGCCGTAACCCTGGATGAGAAGGCCAATGTGATCCAGAATCAAAATACCACTACTGCTGGATCCGCTGGGGAGCTTTCTATTGAGGTCAAAACGGAATCCCGAACCGATGGTGTCAAGGGTGTTGGGCAAACACCCACCGACACCATGAGACGTTCGCCGGATGAGTCAGTTAGTACTTCCCACGATGAATTCGAAGCCTTGTTTGCCAACATGCCGTTGTCACAACCCACTTTGGTGGCACCAACGGCTATTAGCGAGGCTGAACGAGCAACTCCATCGGATAAGGAAGCGACTACCCCATCCGGTGCTGGGAATCAGAAAGAGTTGAGTATTTCCCAGGATCCGTTGAATTCGGACTCGGACGACTTCCAAGTGTCCCTGGATCCTACGTTCGAAGATGCCCCAGAGGTTTCCCATATCGGAAGTGCGACATCACCAGTGGAGGTCAAAGAGGAGTCTGCTGGGAAAACCGTGGATCAAGCGAAGGATTCCGGAGACAAGCAGATTAGCCCTGATGCATCATCATTGTCCTCCGGGAATCCACCGGTAAATGTCTCCAAAGACGCGGTGACCGACGCGTTTGTGGCGGATTTTGACACCGCGTTTGGATTCGGCCAAGAAAATACGGCTGCTGCAAATAACACTCGGCCATCACCACCCCCAACCAGTCATTCGGATATTTTTAAACAGGATAGCTCTGAGTCTACCGTGCCACCTAAATCTGGTACTGAAATGTCCGTAGTACCGTCGTCGGATGTAGCCCAGGAAATCCGTGAGTTTGAGTCACGGTTCCCAGATGTGTCCGATTTGGATCCCTTTTCCCAACTGGCGCGCAGTAGTACCTTGAAACTCGCGCTGGGAGAACGCACACCTGGCGGTGCCGCATCGGGGAGTGCCTCGGGAGCACCTGCTTCCCCTAAACCAGGGGAGGAACCATTGGGTCATCTACCATTGGAGCAATTGCAGCTGGACCACCGGAGTTCCGATGCGAAATTAGCGGGGTTGTTTACGCTAAACCCACCGGGCAAACCCACTTCCAAGGATAACTCCCCTGCTACAGCTGCTCCCCCCTCGTCCCAGGAGCTGGCTACTTCTACTACCGAAGAGGAAACCACAGGGGATCGTCCCATTCTGCGCCCTCGCAAAAAGCCTGGTAAAGAAGCTAGTTCCAGCGCTGCCCGGCCTGTTTCGGAATACCCGGCATCCCTCAAAAAATCACGGTTCGCACCCAGTCGGTTTAATCTGTTTTCCAAGAACCGCCTCAGCTTTGCTCCACTTTCCAAATCTAGTAAACAAGGGAGTGAGGCCAAACAGCAGCAACAGCAGGGCGATCGCTTGACAGCGGATAGGGCTCAGAACAAAGGGGGTGACCATAGCTCCCCACTGTCCCATGTCCGTCAACCATCGAACACGGTAGCCAGCCGACCAAAATCTACCGCGGCGTCACTATCTTCGTTTACGTTTACCCCTCAGGAATTTGAACACGATCATCTTTCACCCTACCCCAAAGTTATTTCGGCAGCGCCTTCCAACCCTGACACCTCTGCACAGAACCCTACTTCGGCGCCGACATCTATCACCCATCAACAGACCGGGTCACGTAACCGATCCAGCCCGGATGCCCAGGACAGTCCCGAAGTACTAACGTTGGTGGGGATGGGATTCCCGCGTGATCGTGTAATTGAGGCTTTGGAAGTCAATGATTTTGATATGCAACGGGCGACGGATTATTTACTTTCATATTAACCCCACTTTATTTTGCTATCGAGTTAATATTTATTGGATTTTTTTTACATTCCTTTTCTACTTTAATGTTACAGGTACTAGGATATTCGGTACAATCTAGTACTCTTTTAATTTTTTGAAGGGAAAATAACCGAAGAATAATACTGTGGTACATAATAGTTCTTTTTTTGTACGGTAACATTCTTTCATATGATGAACAATTAAGTATTTTATCGAGATTGATTTTGGGTAAATTTTTAATTGATGTATGGTAATGATTTCTAATGAACTAATTAATGTCTTTTTTCGAATAGTTTATGGATGAATTTTGGAAGTTTTGGGATTGGAACAGGAGTGGAAGATTACATCTCCCGATAAGGACGACCAGCTACCTCAAGATGAAGTTGGGTCAATGGCAGAAAGGGAGTTGGAGATTACATCTCCCAATGAGGACGACCAGCTCCTTCAAAGTGAAGCTGATTTGATGGCCACAAGTTGGGATATCCCGGATGATAGTGTAACCACCCTACAAGAGGCCCCCCTTTGTCTTGTGCTCCCAACATGGAGCCAATGGACAAACATTTATCTCCATGAAAATTGTTTTCATTTTTATGTCGAAGTGCACTATGATTTTTGTTATGATTTTGTTGTTGTTCATGTGTTATATAAGGAGACTGGGTAAGGGAAACTCGAATCCCTCATGAATAAAAAACATGCTTGTTTATTTTAAAGTATTATCTACCTACTCGTAGCTCTCTAGTCTTAGTTGTGTGACATCTCGCACCAGTGACCAGACTCCTATTACAGGATAATTGGCTGGCTCTTAGAATTTTAATCCCGCTTCTCCACCTCAAAACCTTCGCTTAAACGGTTAAATGCTGGTGTTCAACCTTGAACAAGATAATATTGGCAAAATTCGAATATCAACACTTCTCAGGATTCACCAATGGTTTCGTTGATTCTTGCGGTTCCCAGCTGGTATAATAAACCTTTGATGTTGTAGCAATAGTTTCAACAGTATTCCTTTATGACTCATGTCAGGCCTTAGGGGTGGCATTTTTCCAACCATGTAGCAAGTTGGAGGAAATTACAATTATTACAATTTCACCAACATGTTTCTGCAAGGGACACATTTAATACTGAGTGTTTATTTTGTTTTGAGGTTGAAAAAAAATGCTTGTCCCTTTCTTTAGCCACACATAGCACGTTGCTTTACTTATAATTCGAACTGCTTCCTCATATTGTATAGGGCTACTTACCTCTGTGGGTAGTTGGGATGGATTTTGGTGTTAATTTATTTCTTCTCCAAGAAAAATAAAACAGCATTCTACTGAAAATTTCCCTAACACAAGGACAACAACCCTTTCTCAAATTGACTATGAGTACAATCACATTTACTTGTATTGAAATGCCAACGGGTATTCTAACCATGGGCAGCGAAAACTTTTGTGAAGGGCAACCCTATCTTCACTCTCCCTCCTACTTCCATATATAACTGTAAAAGGAAAAAAAGATCAAGCAAAATACTCTATGACTAAAGAAGCGCGCAATTACGTTGACAAAATAGCAGGACAAAGTGGGGAGGTTGACTTGGTCAATAAATAGTCATGTAAAAAGGAAGTGCAATGAACAAGCGACAGAAGGCCATTTCCCAGGGGGCATTGATAGTTTTCTGTCACCTTTTCACCTTGCTGCAGTGTACAACTCTATCCCTCCATGTATCCCAACGACTACCTCCGTTCATTTTTTACTGCTTCCTCGGAATTCTTGCTTCACTAACCGAAAAAGGGATGGCTTCGACACAATAAGGCACTTATGCATGCTGAATTCTCTTCCACAGCCAGAGTATTCAACCTGGAGTGGGTGGCCAGCCCTTTTTCCGGCAGTCAGGAAGATAAAAAAAATAAAAGAATAAAAGGAGATGTACATTTTCTGTTCCTCAGTCCAAAAAAAAACCCACAGTTCAATTCACCTCGTCTATCAAATTTCACCAGTTGTGTAACAAGAAGGCCTCCCTAGACCAATCTAGGGGCCGAGTCTCATCTTCTGATGACATCCAAAAAGGCAGGAATCAATGGAATGTTCACTCGTGTGACTTTCCCAAACCAGTTAAACGAGGGCTAACGTGGTGAATGTGATATCATCTCTTGGCTGGGGAACAGGCAGTGTCTTCCAAAATGGCAAATCCTTTGCCCTCTCCTCTTCTCTCTTTCATTCTTATACTGAAACATGATATATTATGGGTTTTTTTCGATTATATAAGGATAAATCCACCAGAGGTGGTGAATGGGTCTATCACCAAATCCTATTGGTTAAATTATAGTTGGTGCAACTTTGCTCCAAATCGGTAAATAGGCCAAAAAGAACCACTCATATGATCACAGTGAAGGAAAGCCCTTGACACAGTTCATTGTAAAAAAAGGAGAGGAGAAACAGCAAGAGAGCCTCGATAAGATATCACGTAATTCCTTTTTGATGTTGCACAGATTATATTCGGCCATTCCCCCATTTCCCAATTGAATAGGAATGATAAAGAGAAAGTTGCCACGCTTACCTAAAATAATGCCATCGGGTAAAATTCAATAAAGTTACCACCACAGTCGTACCCCTTGCTCTTTTTTTTTACATCCTGGGATGGAAGGTAAGAGTTCTCGGCTAATACATCCTGTAGTGACTTTGAGGATAGAAAGCCAATCACATGAATAGAGAATAATTCACTCCTTACCTACGAATCCCTGCAGTGTGTATGATGGAGTCACTAAATATTATCCCTCATGCAATACTCCATTTCACTTATAAAAGGATACCAGTTCGCACCATATTATTTAATCACCAACCACTTTATTTTTTAACGTTCTCTCGACTTCCTCCAGGTTTAACCAACGTGTTTTCATCGCCCATCTTTCATCTTTCAGGTGCTGCACTCCTCTCCCACATTCACTGTTAATATTTCGTTGTTCTCTGTCTCTGGTTACATCTTATTCTCACGTGACTCATCCTCATCTATGAGGTATATAATTAGCTATCACTGATAGCAGAGTACTTCTCTCGAGAAGACATTTGCTTACTTTATTGTTTATCCATCGTTTATTAAAGGCTACTATTTATCCAATCCTTAACATTCACTATGAAGTTCAACGTTCTAGTCGTCACTCCTCTCATCTTGTCCGCTCTTCTCGTCACAGCAAGTGTCAGTGCCACCAATTCCGACGTGAAATCCCAAGAGAAGCAGTCCAGTATCAGATTTGATGACACTACTAGCGCTGGTGAACTCAGCGTTTCTGACAGCACTGCCGCACCACCAACCACAGACAACGGGAGCAGAAAAGGCGTGCTAGACGAAAATTTCAGTAAGAAATTTCATTTACCAGAGGTGAAAAGGTTTATAAACTTCGTCACTAATAGCATTAAAATGCACGGCGAACGTATGGGTAAGATAGAATTCCAGGAATTGTTGCTCTCCATGGAGGATGATATAACAGAAGAACAGTGGATGGCGCTGTTTGATATGGCTAAATCTAAAAATAAAGCGTACATTACCAGTGCTCAACTCCAGGCGGCAGTCAATGCCCTGGCATCAACCATTATACTTTGAAGCTAGTCCTTCATATAATCTTGGTTAAATGGTAAACCTATTCCCATGAACTAGATGGCTTCAAAAGCCGGCTTGCACTTTATTTTTGTCATATATAAGGAGCCCTGTCCCCATGGACCCAGTGGATACCCTTTAGACCTTTTGAAGCTGTGACTTGCACTCAAACTCTCAATAAATTCTGATTTCTAGCTCCCTTAAAATTTATGTGTTTTCATGAATTCGGACTCTGATGTTGTTTTCCCATACTCACCTACCTCGAACTTCAGTTCGGATTCAGAAATGGATGTGGATGAAACCTGCAAGGAGGAACAAACCACCATTGGCGTCCATGCCTGGCTCTCAGCAAACATGTCAGTCAACCCCTTTTGTTACCAACTTAGCGACCAGGCATTACAATAGAACCTTAGTAGTATCCCCTGGCCAGAAGAACAATACTTATGGGTCCCCAAAGTCAATGGTATCTCAAAAACCGAGATGTCTGCCCACTCCAAACATTTGGATGCAGACTTGGAAAAAGTACAATGGTGGCAAAAAGGCATCAGCCAAGGACAAGGTGGCCAAGTATGGGGCCTGGAAAAATTGTGTGATCCTGAAACCTGCCAAGACCCAGAGGCAGTACATCACATTGCCAAGAAACCGTTATGTAATGCCAAGAGATTGTTTCTCATCACCAACCACTTCTTCATGGTCACCAGTGATGAACAATGAGAATATATTATGTGAGACATGGGAATCCCAGAACACGCCTGGGAAGAAATTCAGCAGATCTCATTCACCCAGCCAAAAACACTATTCGGTGCAGAAGGGAGCAAAGGGATTGCAGATGTCCATAACCAGCAAATGGAAGGCCAACTCCTTAAAAAGAAACTGGCCAAATACACCACCCTGAGAAACCAACCAAAGCCACCTCCCAGGCAGGGAAAAACAGCAAAACCCCCCACCAAACCAACTGGCCGAAAAAAGGTGGGGGAAACCATGGGAATCAGGGCAACCAGTGCAAGCCAGGACCAAGCCCACAGCAGTAGGCAAAGTGCTTCCACTACAGAGTCCCATAGGAAAAGTGGATCACTACACAAACATGGATGATGGGATACCAGCAGGGGGTTGATTACAGCACTTCCTCCAGAAATGGAGGGAAAAAACCA
>JAOPJG010001083.1:0-13038 GCA_027478255.1 Dispira simplex | reverse complement strand
GATTTGAATCTGCTATCACATCGCCATTTGTACTTTTTACCATTATACTGGAACTTGTACTTGGATTTACCAAACATAGAACCCGCTTCCAGTGCCATCTGCTGCTGGTAAAAATTGCTTTCAAATGCCAGGGAAGAGGAAATACCCGCACTTTTGACCTTCCATACAATGATGCTGTCTTTCAACCGTTGGAGTTGCTTCCTTTCGAAAATGGATCCACGTTCTAGGACGTACAATGGGCGTTCTTTGTCCAATCCAATGTACTTGGCCGTTTTTAACCAGCCCGCTTGGCTCACGACGTAGTGAAGGGGTGGACACTGCATGAATGTCGTGTAGTCTATCAACTAACCGGATTGGAATAAAAAGTGGTATGTCGTTTCCCTTGCGGAAAGGTGGGATATATGATAATCGGCCAGTACACCGTGGAGTAAATTAAAGCTGGGATATCTCAGTGAAGTTGTGAAATAGGAAAATGTAAGGAGCTGTAGAAATGCGACTGTTGGCCACTTTTATATCGCTAGATTTAGTATCGAAATAAACGACCCTTTTTTTTGTACCCAACCCGTAAACAGAAACAACAGATTGGTAGGGTGAATTTATTGCAAACATCCACTTTATAATAATGTGGAACAATCCATGTATAGCAAGGTGGCATTCTTTATCTTAAAAATCTTGGCAGATAAAGCATGGGGAATAACCGAAAACAAAAGGATTCCGTTTTAAAGAAAAATGAACCTTACCGCATAGCCACATGACGCAGTGCCATGCCTTTCGACATGGGGTACTGAAAATAAGCCATTGGCGTTTCATCATCCTACGCTTTGCCTCTCACACCTAGCGGTAGTTCTTCACATGTGATTGTGCTATTTTTCTCCGAATAAACACCTGGACAGGTCACCTGAATCACTCACACGCCATTGTGACAGATACACAACTTTTCGGGAATCTTCCATCCCCTGAGCTGTGTCATGCAAGACCAAAATTTTCGCCTTAACCCAGCAATATCGGTTCGAAATCACTGACTTGCAATACCAGATCATGGATTCACGAAAGGTTTAAAAAAGTAACAATCGTGTTAATTATTTAAAAATTTCTTGGCGCTAGTCGATTTCTGGGCTATTAGCTCATAGCCATTCGCCTACCTCCAAGTTAAATATCCGAGAATGATGGTTTTATCGCTTGGTATTGACACCTTTAACCCAGTGGAGTTGGTGGTTAAATTTGGACACAGAAAAAATCAGAAACAAAATTGGAAATCGGTATGCACCTGTAAATTTAGAGTACTACCCCCACTTGGTCTTGGTCATGTGATAGCCAAGGTTAGGGTGAGATGGATAAGTGAGGTTAGACTATAGAATTCCCTATAAACTTCACCTGCGATGAGTTGGAGCAATAGCAAGAAAAGAATCTTGGGGTACTTGGTTCGTTGCCTACTGTGCGGAGCACATTTACTCCTTTGCCCCAACTCCATTGACCAATTCTAACGCATCATACATTATCGGAGGGTGGGAAACGCTCCAAAAGGGTGATATAAGCACGTTAGGACCAAGGCCAACCACTTGTTTGGTAGCTAGCAGTATTTTCTGTATCGAGAAATGGGTGATTTTTTTCCACTATATAGGGAAAAATCCGCCAGCATTGAGTGGGCCTCTCACAAAATCCTATTGGTTAAATTGCAACCGGCACATTTTTTCTCCAACTCTCTATATAGTTGAAAAAAAATCACCCAAATGGTATTTTTTTTCAGCACATGTACCAGCTCCTACCACTGCTACCATTGTTTACGTAGGTTTTAGATTCAGTCCAGGCTCTTTGCCCGATCCCCCCCAATTCACAACGCTACCCGCTCCGTTGTCGATTATCCCTCTTTTCTATTCCTGCGATTATCATACCGAGTCCAAAGCCAGGGCACATATACGTACACCAGTGACTCTACGGTTTGACGCACTTCTTTTTTTTTTGGTCGATCAGTCATGCTCCGTTTCCCAAGGGGTCGTCTACGAGGGTTATGGATTCGGCCAACCTTTCGTACGATCCACCACTCGGTGACTCGTCGTAGCTGGTCAGAGGCGATATCCAGGGCGGAGACTCTTGTGCAAGACAAATCCGGGGATACTACGACTACTGCCACCGCCAACGATATCCGTAAAATAGCAACGGACCAATTGTCACACCTCACCCAGAATCTTCACCGGCTAGTGGAAAGTGAACACCCCATGTTATCTACCATGAGTCAGTATTACTTTCAACCCAATTCCGGCAAGCACTTTCGTCCCCTAGTAGTGCTGTTAATGAGCATGGCCACCAGCATGGCTCCCAAGGCCCACCGGGTGAATACCACTCTTGACTATTACGAAGAAATCGACCACACTGTTTCGACACTCTTTCAAAATACCTACTATACGACTCATTATCAACATTCCCCTAAACCATGTACGTCGTTTTATCAGCACCGGGAACAGACCATCGGAAAATCCCCACCATTGCCGTTGGATAAGTCTTCCCCCGCTTACGAGCAAGTATACGCGACAACCACCAGTCCAAATACCGAGTGTCAGATCTTGCCAAGTCAACGTCGCCTATCAGAAATTGTGGAACTTATGCACACCGCCACGTTGCTCCATGACGACGTCATCGATGATGCCCAAGTGCGTCGTAACCAACCCTGTGCCCACCTTCATTTTGGCAACAAGTTGGCCATTTTGGTGGGTGACTTTTTGATTGCTCGTGCCTGTTGTGCGCTGACCCGACTGCGTCATAACGAAGTGACCGAACTATTGGCTACGGTGATTGCCGACCTTACCGAAGGGGAAGTCATGCAATTAAAAAATACGGACAAGGAAACCATTATTAACCGGGAGCAACTAGCCACCGGCCAGGCCTTTTTCTTTAACACAGCGTCAACCACAAAGACGAGTGCTACACCAGAGTCAATCGTCTCGTCTTCATTGCCCGCCCCACCGGATGCCGATGCGTTTGCCTATTACTTGCAGAAATCCTACCTCAAGACGGCCTCGTTTATCGCCAAAAGTTGCCGGGCTGCCGCACTTCTGGGGGGCTGCACACCGGCAGTGGCCAACCAGGCCTTTTTGTACGGGAAACATCTCGGGTTGGCATTCCAGTTGGTCGACGATCTGTTGGATTTCACGGTATCCCAATCCCAGCTGGGGAAACCCGTGGGGGCCGATTTACAACTCGGGCTAGCGACCGCTCCGGTGCTGTACGCCTGGCAGGAATTCCCAACATTGGGACATCTCGTACAACGTAAATTTTCCCAGGCGGGAGACACTCAACAGGCTTGGGACCTCGTGCATCGCTCCCAGGGTCTTACTAAAACGTTTGAGTTGGCCCGTGGTCATTGTGATAGCGCGGCTCAGGCCCTGATGGAACTACCTGATTCACCTGCGCGTGAGGCGTTGGTGGATTTAACAAATAATGTGCTCAATCGTAAGAAATAATAATTCTTTCAAGCATCTCCCTTTTTTTGATTTCTTTTTTTTTCCAAAGTGGACTGGAGTGTATTTTTACGCACCGACGTTGGCCTGCCTCAAAATGTATAGACTTTGCCCTTTGATAATCTGTGAGTGTTTCATTTTTTGCAGATACGTTTTTCCGTAGCTCGCCTGCGCTTATATTATTCGCTGCATACAAAGTGGGGTTACCATAAACACGTCAGCATTAATTTTTTTCTATCCGATTTTGAAGACCCTCCCTATGGCCACATGTGGCACTTTAAAAGAGTAAGCAAAACATAGGCGATGTAGAGTTAATACTTTCCATGGCAAAAGTGTATTCTATTATCTATACCTCACACTTGCGACAGCCTTCCATTATTGGCCGAATAGTCTGTTTCCTAGGGGAATACCAATAATTATTTTCCTAGAATATCTTGTCAAACATTCGGTCAAGCCCTCCTTTCCCAATTAGGTATTTTTTTTGGTGTATATAGCGATTTAGAGCTAAGATGTACCCACTCAACTTGGGCAGATATTTCGTTAAATAGTCGAAAAAAAACTTCACACATGAGTTACACCGGGAAGCATGTCATTGGTTTGGCATCATCTCCTAGCTACCCACTCTCTCCAGCTTTTATTCGAGAGCAAGTACTTCATATTGTTCCGGCTTCATCAATTGAGATTTATTATTTATATATGTTAACCCTCACTTTCCGTCTCCGTCAGTAATTCACCTCACGTGATTTTCCTCGCCACTCACACCTTCAGTCCAATATAACACACCTTGATCACTCTCTCACTGTTTCTCTCTCTCACACTCATTCTTTCACTCCGGTGATACAGTTTATTATTTATCTACGTTTAAGTGTTTCTACATTCACTCAGTTTACCATTTTATAGTTTACAGTTTATCTCAAAGTTTAGTTTATTAAAGGCTATCTTTCCCTCAAAGAATAACAATATAAAAGGGAGCAAACCCCCTCACCTTGTTACTGGTGCATTCTTCTCAACCTATTCTAGGGATTTCATCTGATTCGGTAGAAATTTTTCCTGGCCATTTTTCTTGCTCTCTCTTGTCCTACCAGTCCTATTTTCCTTGAAAAACCTCACTCCATTTCCAAGGCTACCCACTGCGCTGAGTTTCAAGATGGGTGATTTTTTTCAACTATATAGAGATTGGGAGCAAAAAATGTACCAACCTCAACATAGCCAATAGGATTTCGTGAGAGACTCATTCAACTTCGGCGGATTTTTCGCTATATAGTCGAAAAAAAACAATCCAGATGGTGAGTCCTTCCGGTTTTCACGATATTGGCCATGTCCTCTGGCATTTACGCTGCGTTGTACACGTCGGACAGCTCGAGTAGTTCATTTTCAAGACCCACTGACGACTCTCCCTACCCTATACCATCATTACGTTCGTTCCGCTTCCTAAATAAACCCGCCCCGTTTTCATTGGTCTCTATGATCAAATCCTTATATTTTACGAAAAGATATGGAAATGGAGGACGTTATGGCTTTAGTCTAGGATCCTTCACTTCCGCAGAATCATGACACCAAGTCCAACTACTACGGTGTAGCGACCACGGTAAGTGAAATAGTACAGAGCTGATTCAAGGGATGAAATTATGCGCTTATATGAGGGTAGACAGCTCATAAGCGACACCAAGTGCGACGATACTGCAAGTGAATATCATTGCTGATATCAAATGCGAATATAGATGGGTGTCACGTCATAGCTGTCTATTAGCAGTGGTCGTGAAAGAAATATGATGACTAGGTCAAATTTTAGTGTATGTGTCAACTTTCCATTTTTATTTCCATAGTTTACGATGACTACAAGGCTTGGAAACACTCTATTAGCAAAGTCTCTACTACACTGCATGGCGAAGATTATGCGAGTGTAGTATTGAATGAACACTCGGTTATTGCCTTGACACAGACCGACGAAAAGGCAACGGATGCGATACCCATACAGCAATTCCTTGGTGAAATCGATAAGGTAAATGCACTCCAAAACGTGTTGAAGCACCCCAATGCATTGCTGAATTATGCTGAAACGCTTTACCAAGAAACTTCGAGCTATGCCAATCACAATCCCTTCTACATCATGGACCGTCGTGAATATTTTGCCAAATACGTTTCTTACGATCAGTACCGCAAGGACTTGGAAGAAATGTACAAGAAGCACCTTAAATTGGTATCATACATATCCGTACACTTTCCGGAGTACAGGAAGATTGTTACCAAGGCCGTTAAAACAGAGACTGGTAATGGGGATCTCAATAACCTAAAAAAACTAAATACCAAGTTGAAAAGGCTATTAGAGCTCACTCAGAAGGCGAACGACGGACAAGAAAACTTCGATTTGACCTAGGTCGATTACGATTACCTAAGCCCCAATGAGGTTTTCCTTCTTTTTCCGATGTTTTATAGCACCAATTTCGTTTCCAAAAAGGACCTTCCCCATGTGGTCGGAAAATTCGCTACTGCCATTCGTGATATCCAGATACCCCTTATAAAGGTCTCCCAGGAGCAACCTATACCGATGCTCGCCTTGTGGTATATCTCCAGATACGGATTCAGCCAGGGCAAGCAGTTCGCAGTTGACTTTGGCAATAGCATGTCTAACCCCAGGATGAACAACGGTGAACCAGAGTATTATTGGAAACGTCAATACTTATTATTTCTTGATTCAATTGAGGTCACGACTTAAAGCAAATAAGCATTGATGTTAAATCTGCCGATCCCGCAGATACGGTGGTTAACTACTATGGCCAACTGTACTGGCTTACCGTAAACAGCTATGCCGGTGGGTTTGAATTGCAGGTGAGGATCCCTAAATGTTATTACCAGAACGTCGGTGCTTGGGCGAACCACCTCCAATGGCTGATGGATTCGCAAACTCCGTAAGAAATCATTTAGAGCATGGTCATTTTCCACCTTTTTTATCATGGGCATGGCTAGGGAGATACCGCCTTTATTGACTACACCATTGAATAAAAAACAACAACTTTGAATAATTAAAACAGCGCCATCCTAGCTTACTTGAAGGGATAAGGAAGCCTAATTTAAAAGAGTAAAAAAACAACACCTAGTTCTTCTTTGTGCTAAACTGAGATTCCGTTACACCTTGGCCCATAGCCGCAGTAGAAGATACGCCCCCAGTAACAGTCTTCATCAGACTATCCACATAATACGCCCCAGACCACTTTTGGTGGGCCAGCATGTCCACTTCACTCTCACGCTCCTGGCGCTGGATACCCTGTACATAGGCCAACATACCCCGCTGGGCGTAATCCTTGGCAAAAGTGTCTACCACCAAACCGTTGGCGTGGAGACCGGCCAGAGTAATAAATTGGAAACAGAATCCTAGTTTACCAAGGCGGGAAATAAAAGTACGAATCTCCTCGTCGTTCATACCGGCGGCGTCCCAATTAAAAGAAGGAGATAGGTTGTAGGCTAATTTAGTCCAGGGGTACTTGGCATGTACGGCCGAGGAGAATTGCTTGGCCTGGCTGTAAATAGGTTTAGCGGTTTCCATCCATATCAAATCGGCGTAGGGGGCATACGAAATGGCTCGGGCAGCGCAGCACTCAGTACCACCCTGGTAGCGGTAGTATCCTTCCCGTACACGGGGTTTATCCCAACACCACGAGACCTTGACTCCTAAACGGGCAGCCAGAGCATGGGCTTCGGTATTGGACAATCGTTGAGCCTCTTGGTACCACTGTTGGATTTCCTGGGGAGTACGACCAGCACGCTCCAGAGTTTCCGCTACCGCTGCACCATAAGTCTTGAGCTGGGCCTTGGCTATCCAATCGGCTTCGGTGGCTTCCAGGGCCGCCCCAGCCTGACCGTCCTGCTCCGCTTGGGCCATGGTTTCGGCCAAACTAGACAGTTCCGGGTTAGTACAACCCAGGATAAACGGATGGTCACGGGGATCAATATTGGATGTGAGCAAAGTTGCTGCTTCAGCGTCGGTACGGGCAATAATCAACGTTTCTACACCCATGACGTCCAGCTGAACGCGCATGGCCACCAGTCGGTTGATATGCTCGGAGATGGGCACCAGCACTTTACCGGCCATATGACCACACTTTTTAGTCCCGGCGGCCTGGTCCTCCACATGCATGGCGGCGGCCCCACGTTCCACGAACATCTTGGCCAATTTCATATTAGC
This sequence comes from Dispira simplex, assembly GCA_027478255.1. Classification (NCBI taxonomy): domain Eukaryota; kingdom Fungi; phylum Kickxellomycota; class Dimargaritomycetes; order Dimargaritales; family Dimargaritaceae; genus Dispira; species Dispira simplex. Next base: position 5,400 of record JAOPJG010001083.1, on the reverse strand, counting down.
GGTGATACCCCCGTGACCAGTATCGGCGTCAGCCACCAGGGGACGCAGATAGTCCACATGGGGTTGCGCCGCCCGTTCGGCCAACGGCACGGACAAACGGGCCTCGCGCTGTTTCCGATCATGGAACAACTGCGCCATGAACAGGTGCTCCACCTTGTTGGGAACCGTGTCCATGGGGTAATCAGCGAGATCTGGACCGGGTTCGTTCGACGTAGAAGCCGTGGACGAACACTGCCAACCGGATACGTACACTGTTTCCAAATATTTGGCCATTTGGCTCACTTGGACAGGGTCTAGACACCCAAATGTATGGGTAGCGGTTTGATTGGCAAAGTGACCTTCCACGATCGACCACAACTTTTTGGCCATGACGTTGGAGGGATACTCAATGGCCAAGTTACCGCGCTTGGCCGCGATGGCCTCTGCCGAGTAAGGGCGACGCACATTACGGAAACGGCTCGACTGCCACCACTGTTGGATGACCCGCACTTCCGCGTCAAAAGCCTGTTGTTCTTGGACTAACAAGTTCTGTTGAGGCATATTGAATTCGCTGGTCTTTCCAATAGCTGCGTCGTAAGTAATGATACATAACCAAAAGGAAAAGAATAGGAGGTTAGCCGTAAACCCGGGGTATGACCAATCACGTTGCAGAAATCGGTAAATCACCGATGTGATAATACATAGGGAGGTTAGTTTCACATGTCACTAGTGAAAAAAAATGAAGGCTTTCCAAGGGGTGAAACCTTTATGTAGAGGGATCGGGGACGTGATCGATTCATGAGGGCTTGCTTTCTTGAGGTACTACTGAAGTTAGAACAACTCTCGCACTAATCCTTTCCCCTTCTTTCAGTGCCGAAAGAGTAAAAAAGGGGGGAAAACCCAATGTCAATGTAAATGACAAAATGATATTGACCCCATAGTGTGCTAGTTCTAAGAGATATGGGAAGGTATGATACTCACTAATGGAGTTTACGGCCACTGTGTAGTCACACTCCAAATCATTTTATTCTAACAAGGGCGTGGAAGGAGAGTGACAATGTGTTCGTTTTGCTTACCTTTGGACAATTAGAACGCGATACTAGGCGTAGATTGAAGCATGCAAAGAAAAGTGAAAAATGAAAGAAATTAAAGAGAGTACGGCATAAAAGGTATACAAATAACTGCACTGTGGAGTAGCGAAATTCAAGTTTCGCACTAAACAGTATCAACAATAATAAACATAGGAATAATTGGAAGGGCATAACTTGGCTTCTTATTTATACGAATCCAACGAATAAGTATTTAGAGAGGCAGGTCCAACCTGTAGTCCCCAAAGCCACAGTGAAGATTAGTCCATAAAACCTCCGTCACAGGCCAAAAAATTACAAGCCAATTGCCTGGTGTTCTCTGAAGACGGGGTGATTGGTGCAACACAGATAAGCGGCGGCACAGGTTGGTTGGCCCTGGGAGGGAAAGGGGGGGATGTATCCTCTCACACCGGTGGGGAGAGACCAGAATACGTAGATAAGGGTTGTGACAGTCCCAAACGAGGTGGACCAATCCACAGCTAGTTATTCTTATGTAATGGCCAAAAGTTTGACTATTGGGGTAGGGTTTAGTCACCGGAATGACTTTATCAGGCAGCGGCTGTTATCCAGCCGTCCGATGGGATGCCGTGTTCTCACACCTCCCTCGTAATACTTTACTCCAAATGAATCACTAGCTAATAAATATTATATTTTAGCCAACAGCGTGACGACTTTTATTGGAGCCTGTCTGACTATAGTAAATAAGGCTTCGAAAAGATTGTAAAATTGCAATCCATCACTGTTAGTCATAAATCTAACAAGTGTTTAACCATCATTATACACTCCAGCTGGGTCGCAATACAGGACAAAAAATACTCAGATTTCTGGAAAGCGATGGGTGATTTGTAACACAAGTAATAGTCACAGGGTTCAGCACACAGCTGAAAATCTTTATTGCATTATTTTACGAGGTTAGGGGAATTTGGGATTTACACGCTCTTTCGCGCAGGAATACCACCTATTTATTCTACCAGTTCGTACGGCTGGAGTTGAATACCTAAATGTCGGTACATAGTATTGAGACGAGCTTCCCGACGGCCCTCAGCTCCCATAATAGTAATGACCTTACCTTTTCGTCCCATACGTCCGGTTCGACCAGCCATATGCAGAAAACTAGCAGGAGAGTCCGGCGGATGGGTGATTACCACATGTGTGACGTTGGGAATATCGAGTCCACGAGCCGAAAACTCCTTTAGTAAATAAACATGGCGGGCATTCGACTCCAAATTTGCACCTCTTTTCGTACTAGTCCTGGCGGGTTGGTATTCCGATGCCACCAGCCCTTGCTCCTCGTCCAATTTTTCCACCAGTGTTTGTATACTGGCTTGGTTATCTACGAAAACTATCATGGTTTGGTAAGGTTCGTGCAAGGCAATCTGAGCAATTGCCTCAGTAATCGCATCCTCAAATTCCACTCGAGAATTTGGAACGGAGCGAGGAGGAGCTGGTCGGTAATCCCTCTCCACCGAATGGTCAGTATCGGTATCAGGCGCGGTAGGACGAATATTACGAATGATGTCACCATCTAGCATCAAACAGTGGTGAACAATACCCTCTGGAATCGAAGGCATGGCGTGGGGACTTGCGTCCAAGTAAATGGCCTTGTGATCTATCCATTTTTTTTCACCCGACATGAAATATCTTAGGGTACGGTTGATGGTGGCGGAATTAACAAACAAACGGGTTCGTGGGGATCGGTTGTTCGGGCCGGTGGGTTGGATCGACCCGATAATCTTATCCGTCAGTAATTCGGTTTCTTTGGGATGGTGTTGCCGTAAACGGACGGCCGACGTCGTGGCATACCGGGAGGGTAACCGTAGCAAATGGTCCACTTCGTCCAACACTAACCATCGCAACCGCCTCAGTGCCACCAACTTTTGATCCACCAATTCAGTCAACCGGGTAGGCGTGGCAATGACTAACCACGGGATGGTCTGTTCAAGTTGGGCCACTTGGCGCTTTTCCTTAGTAGTGCCATTGGTATCGTCCTTGACCAGTATTTGGCATACCAGGCTGGTCACCGTATCCCTAGGGTTAGCTGGCGTTTCCTGGGTAGAAGACGAGGTTTCCCCAATAATGTTTTGGCAGGTCATGAGTATTTGATGCGTCCAACGTCCAACCTGATAAGCCAGCTGGTTGTTCGGTACCAGGAAGACCGCCGAGGGTTGTCGAAGACATCCAAGTCCCTCCGCCGTAGCGAGAGAGCCACGACGGGTATTACTGAACTTACTACGGGACTTGGTAGCCTCAAGGGCCATATTCAGAGCTCCTAATAGGGCCACTCCCTGCCGGTTACCATCGCTTACTCCGGGTTTCCCAGGAGTAGGTTGTGTTGAGCCGTTACTACCGTTACTATTGTTATTTTTGGGCAAATTTGCGGCCAGGTATTGCTGCAAGTAACCTTGCTGCAACAGCTGGTCGAGTAAATAGATAACAAACGCAAACGACTTCCCAGTACCAGTCTGCGACCGTAGGATAACGTCTTGTGACTGATGGAGTAACCGGTGCAGTAAAACTCCTTGCATGTGGGTTAGTTCGTGTATCTGAAATGTGTCCCGTAGTGACTGTATTAATACCGGATGGATGTTGAGTGATTGTAATGTATGTTTTTCGGGTAGATGAAGTACTTTGGATTTGATGTCATTCGGTGCTTCTTTGGTGGATGCCTCCTTCTCTTTCTCTGCCTTTAGAAGCGGTGCCAGCTCAGACTCTAACTGTTTACGATTCCGTTGGTCTTCATAGTAACTACCGAGTGAAGTAAGATTCGACCCGGTTGGCTGAGCCCGTTTTAAACAAGCGAGGGAGACCTTTGCGAACGATCGGCATGGCTGGCTACACACCTGACATAGGCGGCTAGATAATTGATTAACATAGGACACAAATACAACCAACCATTTTATGCAGAGCATGCGGTTAGAATAGGTGGGGAAGATCAGAATCACTAAAGAGAGTAACTATTATTAAAAATGCTTTTCTAATATGAAAAGTTCAAGGACTATTGGGGCTTGTATAAACTACTTACCGTGAAAAGCTACACGCAACGGAATGGGTACGTAACAAGCTGTGGATAGACGTGGTCATGGTGAATGCATTACGTTGTTAATACGTTACTAATATAGCTATATTTCTCACTTGGGAATTCAAATATACTCTATTACAAAAGGGAAACGATAACGGATTCCGTGTTCTGAAAAACCAGTCTCTCTGTATATCAACTCTATCCTGGGCTATTCAGGCTAGTAGTACCAGGAATAAGTCAACATAAAAAGATGTTTGGAAAAAAAAATGTTACTCACTTCGTTGGAAACATTAGTTTTTTTTCGACCATATGGGTGATTTTTTCAACTATATAGAGATTCGGAGAAAAAATGTACCAGTTATAAATTTAACCAATAGGGTTTAGTGAGAGACCTACTCAATGCTGGCGGATTTTTCTCTATATAGTTGAAAAAAAAATACCCATATAACAAAAAACCCGCCAGTGTAAAACGTGTTCCCCACGAAATTCTATTGGTTAAATGGTAATTTGTACATGCTCCAAATTTCTATATAAACAAAAAAATAACCCTTTTGTTGACCAATCCCACAATACAACTCTGTCCTGAATTTTCACCATAAGATAAAAGGCCTGAGGGGCTCTGGCACAAAAATAATCCCCATACCAAACCCTCTCCTAAACATCACTACCCATTACAAGCATTGTAGCTACCACCATAATTCTGCTTTTCATATTGTTTTTAGCATCTTCGTATAGTGAAATGCCAAAAAAAACTCTAGTTAGGTATGGATATGTGCTTTGCTATCATTCCCCTTGTAAAGGAATGGCGCCCACCTTTGTGATGAAAGTAACACCATGGGGAAGTCAGCCAAATTCATGTAGTCGCAAATTTTTGTTCTGCAGCTCTGTTGTGGAAGTCATGGTCAGACTTGCATTCCATGACAAGCATCTTTCTCTCATCTGTGGCCTGGAATACATGGATGAATTCAGTATTGATGAAGGCCTCAACCTGAAACACAACAATATCATGATATCAGTTGTTACCTTCATTGTCCCAACTAATATAGGGGTTGATATGGCAAATGATCACTTCAGACCTGTGCATATAACTGTGGTAGGCATTCTTATCTGCACAGTTAAGCAACATGTTGGCGATGCTTGTCACAAGAGACTCGGGCACCATTCTTCCTGTGTCATGAGCTTGGATCATATGGATGGTGGTTGCATACAACCGTTGTCGGTCCATGGTGAAAAAGCCTATGCTAGTTATTAGTAATGGTCGGTTTTGATCTTCCCGAAATATGCAATGTGGTAATGTTGGACGTTAAAAAAATA
>JAOPJG010001082.1:0-13051 GCA_027478255.1 Dispira simplex | reverse complement strand
GTTCAACAGAGTTGTTTGAATAAATTTAAGTCTCAATTATTTCCTTTTTGTGTACTTACTTTTGTTCACACAACAGATTCCCATGTCTCACATAATATATTCACATCATTCATTACTGGTGACCATGAAGAAGTGGTTGGTGATGAGAAATAACCTCTTGGCATTACATAGCAGTTTCTTCACAATGTGATGTACTGCCTCTGAGCCTTGGCTGATTTTGGGATCACACCATTTTTCCAGGCCCCATATTTGGCCACCTTGTCCTTGGCTGATGCCTTTTTGCTGCCATTGTACTTTTTCCAAGGCTGCATCCAAATGTTTGGAGTGGGTGGACATCTCAGTTTTTGGGATACCATTGACTTTGGAGACCCACAAGTATTGTTCTTCTGGCCAGGAGATACTATCAAGGTTCTTTTGTAATGCCTGGCCACCAAGTTGGTAATGAAAGGGGTTGACTGACATGTTTGCCAAGAGCCAGTCATGGACATCAATGGTGGTTTGGTCCTCCTTGCAGGTTTCATCCATGTCCATTTCCAAATCCGAACTGGAGTTTGAGGTGGGTGAGTATGGGGAAATAACATCAGAGTCTGAATTCATGGGTACACATAAATTTTTAAGGGAATTAGAAATCAGAATTTATTGAGAGTTTGAGCACAAGTCACAGCTCCAAAAGGTCTAAAGGGTATCCACTGGGGCCCTGGGGACAGGGCTCCTTATATATGACAAAAATAAAGCACAAGCCAGTTTTGGAAGCTGTCTAGTTCATGGGAATAGGTTTACTGATTAACCAAGATTATACAAAGAACTAGCTTCAAAGTATAATGAGGATTTTCTCAGGGCGGGGATGGGGTTTGAAAACAAGAGTTTGGGGTCTGGTAGTCTGGGATCACCCAATAAAACTTATTACTAACCTTCGTCATTCTTTTTAGAAAAAATCGACATGAACCGCCAATTTCAATAGGTAGGGATGTGTGCTGGACTTGTAGAAAAAATGACCTGTAGGAGAATGTGGGTGTGAAGGTGGGTATTCCATCCTTAGTCCCTGGTCAGTGAATGTCCGAACACCAATATAATAATTTAAAAAATGGATAAAACCAATAGACAACAGCGCAGTGGGGGATGGTAAGTAATATCCGGCGAAAACTTTTGTTTCGACCAGATTTGCTAGTTATCCTGGATGTAAGTCAAGCGTACGGTTATGAATGTGTTGATATGACGGGTGATAATAGTCGTTACAAAGAGAACAAGAAGCCTTGTATGTTCAACATAAGATATGACCGCTTACATGATTAGTGACCTCTTTGAGGGACAGATGGTATAGCGAGCTGTATTCACCACACGATACAATATATAGCGTAAACAGTGTCCATTTCAAGAAAACGAACGAAAACTTACCAGGGGTGTGGTAATCTTAAGGCGAAAGGAGGAGAAAAGAAACCAATATTAACGTGCAGTCCCCTTGGATAATATAACCGTTCCCCCTACTTTTGGTTCATTATTCTCCTTGGAGGTGGTGAGACTAGCATTACCACGACCGTTTCACTGGAAAAATCACTAGTGTAATACGTCTGAGTGAGAATTGGCTATTTTTTTTGCTACACCTGAACGTGGTAGGGCAGGTGTGGATGTATTATATAGGAACTACCTGACACTGTAATCCACATTGGCGACCACATATAATGATATTTGGTTAGTCGTACATGGATAAGGAGATGGAAACAATTTATGGCGGCCCAACACAGTCTGTCTCTAGAGCATTCCAGACACTGTCAATAGGAAGTAGACTGCACTAATTGCATAAAGGCCCTTAGGGGTAGGGTCAATGAACAAGGGGAGCCACCGAATCATTGGGTATCGCTAGAATCTCAACCAACAGGATGGACACAGCGCCCAGTGGATATATTTTCACAAGCGGAAGTGTGCTGAACTGTAGGCTATGGTGTCTTTTCCCCACTTGTTATTGTCATTTATTTCGTTAGGAAACTCTATTTCCCCTTATCTCACTGTGTCACTGTGTGGGGAGCCTTTTGTTGGGTGAAGATTATCACAGTTGGTCGATGGTTATGTACTAGTTCCCCTTGACATTTACCACCTGTTGAGTGAGTTACATTGGGATTGCGACCATTGTCGTTCCTTCTCCCTTCTTTTTTTTTTCCTTTCGCACTCCGCTCAGCCATCCCCCTAATTGGGCCAATCAGCAATTTGGTGGCATACAACAGATCCAGTGCAAGGGCAATCTCATTTGCGTTTATATTTTTTTTCTTTTAGCATGTCTCACAGACGTGTTTACAACACAGTTCCTCCCTTTCCAAGTGCACATTGCCTGGTTTGCACCTTGCAGGTTTGTATTTTTTTGGGTAAGGGTTATGACTTGACTCACCCACCTTAACGGCTCTCTACTGTGCTTCTGGTGGTGGTTGTATGTAATTCCTTGGTTGTACTTTTATATGTCAATATTGCCAAGTTTATTGCCGTTGTGTGTCTGTTAACTAGTCGTGATTCTATCTACCTGTGTAGAACGTCTTTTTTTTGCTGCTGGTTAAACATAGGTTTACCATTTAGGCCGGTCCTTTGCTTAGAATTGTGTCCGTTTGCCTTTTGCACCAGGAGTTCAGCAGCTGCCTTTTGTTCTCGTTTAACCCTAAGCAACGTGTAGCATACGGAGGGAATTGTACCTGTGTTTAGCTAAAAGTGGCCCAGAAAGCAACGGTCCGTATTTGTTTTAGTTTCTTTCTAGCTCCGAAATCCACCATCGCTTCCCACTTCTTTGACCACTAAAGCCTACCGGTAGGAAGTGGTTTTTTCTACTTTTTATCGTCTAGACTACCCACCGTACATCCGCCTGCCCACCTTCTTGGGGTACACTAACGTTTACTGAGCGCTTTGCCTGTTGCTTTTTGTGAGTCACTTTGTGACTTGTTCCGATACGGGTTGGCTGCTGTTGCACTGCTTTTGGCGTGGGTTTTCCGACATTACAGCGTTGGAATACTTGGATTGGCCTAAGTTGCCTTTGTAATAACATTCCATTCGAAAGCCCTGTCCATATTCACTGGCGCTGGTTAAACTCATCATTAGTTTTATTATTGCCTTAAAGTGGAAGAAAAAAAAAGTTACCCAGGACACCTTTTTTTTGGGAAGTTGCAATTTTTATCTTTCGGTAACGAAAGTTTGACATACGTGTACAAACAGACATATCACACCTCAGCGGTACATTTCCTTATTTGGTTCATGCAAGGCGATCGAGTGTAGGATATAGCCAAGTATTATCCTCGTTCCGCTGTCGTTTCAGTCAAAGTTCTCCAGTTGGCCATAAAACGTGTACATGGACCATAATACCAACAATGACTATCTTCCACCGGATGCCCGATCGCATACCATGTATAACACCGTAGAACGTACCCAAAATGCATTCAACCGAGTTACCAATCGTTTATTTAAACGTAAAAGTACTAATCATGACCACTTTACTACTGACATGTCCAGCGGGTCCAACTGCAGACAGAGTACCCCCGAGTCGATGTCAAATTCTCCCCCGAATGAGAACTCCCAGCCACGGCGGTTACGGCAACTGCCAGGTGTCATCGAAAATTGGGTTACTGGTCACATAGGTCTCACCACTGGTAGAACCTCGCGTTATGCGTCCCTAGGTCGTTGGGGATCTGTTTCCGACCGACGTGCAAACACCTCCGCGACGATGTCCCGGTACAGCTCAGGGACGCGACGTGGTCAACACTCACGGTATACCCATTCTATACCTACCCGAACAGATCGCAAGCGGCACAGTGTGTTGCCATTAGCGCTAATGTTGTTCAATCCGCAGAAAGGTGGGTCCATGCCCTTCCCCTACGAGGAATCAACGTGTCCACCTAGCCCTAAACGATTGTGTACTCCTGACCAGGGGTACTTTGACAGAACGGCCATCTTTGACGACAAGTCAGGGAAATCTGGGGGCCATCCTGCACTGATAAACCGTAAAGAAATAAGGGCTCCTCAGTATTATACTCCGGATTCCGAACCTCGTGCTCCGAGCTCCCTAGGCGTAGAAATACCTGCCGCCCACCAAGCGCCGAGTAAGTACAATAGGCCAGTAATGGACCCTGCACAGGATACCGAAGAATCGGTGCTCTCTTTAGCACAGGATTGGCGCAAATGCACTACTTTGTGCAAAACTTCCCACCACCTTTCTTCGTCGCCTTATTACTCTGATGCTTCCACGGAAACTCTAATTAGTCAGCCTACTTTGGAATCCGACGGCGCTAGCTTCGACGCCGAGGAAACCCTGCGACCGGAGGATGTAACAGAGGGAGTTGCCTCGTCCACTGTGGATGACGGATTTGACCAAATTGAACGGGACACTTACCGTTGGTTGGTCCAACAAGAACCCCACTACCTGGCTGATCCAGTCTGGTTACATCGTCACCCCGAGCTCAGCGTGCATATGCGTCCCGTATTGGTGGATTGGATACTGGAGGTAGGCGCGGATTACCACCTCCATCGTTCCACAGTGCACATGGCCGTCAATTTTCTGGACCGTTTTCTTTCCTCAAGCGAGGACGTGACCCGCGATATTTTGCAGTGTCTCGCTACGGCTTGTTTGTCACTGGCGATCAAATTAGAAGAATACACCTGTCCCAAACTACGGGAGTTAGTAGATTTAGCCCAGGGCGCGTTCGATTTACAGCAACTGAAGCGTGCCGAACATATCGTGGTGAAAGCGATCCAGTGGCATCTGACGCCCCCTACCGCGCAACATTGGTTACCATTGTATTATCAGCGGGCGGCCAAGATTAACCCCCATGTATTCCAAGCACCTTCGAGCAGTCCTCTCCTTCCCGCCAAATCGGTAGTGGTCCCTGGTCCACCTTTATTTAATTCGTCGGTGGTTCGTCACCTACCGCAATACCACCGGGACTGGTTCGTATTCGCTAGTGATATTATGGATATCGCTCTGCACCACCAACGGTCTTTACATTATAGTTATTCCACATTGGCTGCCGCCGCCTTCTTTCTAACCACTACTTATTTTACCCCCCGGGAACTGGTGGAAGACATCTTTTTCCAAGTAACTGAGCGTACGTTTCAGGACGTGGCCGAATGCGTAGCGTTTTTACGCATGCTGGCTGGTGATTTGATGCTAAATATTCCAAAGGACCAGATGCTTCCCAAATTTAGATTCGGTCCCAATTACCTACGTCGCCATCGGGACGATTCTTATTCCTACCAAACCCATCATTCTGCGTGGCTTCCTGCCATTCAAAAGCATGTACAGCCGTCAGCGCAGTAACTTTGACTAGCGTGCGCTGAAGGCAATTTATACCACGTCCTCTTTATATTTAATATTCTTCTTCAAGTCTCTTTTAGACCGGTTTTATCACTATCTCTATGCCCTTTTTCTATAATTTATACCATATATAGTACTGTGCTAATTCCGTTGCATTATATATATTTATAAGGGTGGTTCCAAAGTGTGTTTCGGTATTTCCCTAATAACCTATTTCTCTTTGGAGTTACCACCTTTTTCAGGGTTTCGTCTAATTTTTAAATAAAAACTTATCCTTCATTTGGAAAGTAATGACCAATCCATATGGGTGATTTTTTTCAACTATATAGAGATTTGGAGCAAAAATGTACCAGTTATAAATTTAACCAATAGGGTTTAGTGAGAGACCTACCCAATGCTGACGGATTTTTCGACTATATAGAGAGAGACTCGGAGCAAAAAATTGTACCAATGACAACATGACCAATAGGATTTTATGAGAGATCCATTCAACTTCGGCGGATTTATCCTTATATAGTCGAAAAAAATCACCCATATAAACACCAGATTTTATCTATAATAAATATGGGTGATTTTTTTCCGTCTATATAGCGATTTGGAGCAAAAAAGGGACCAGTTATCTTTTAACCAATAGTATTTTGTGAGTGATCCATTCAACGTTGGCGGATTTTTCTCTACATAGTCGAAAAAAAACTACCCATATCATCAAGTACTACGGGAACCCTGCGGAATCACTCATCAAAATATCTGTCAAAGTCCCTGGATTGAAGGTAATCAAGGACTTCATAACATACTTCTGTAGCCTCAGCATTGATATTCTAGAACCTATATCTCTCGACCAGTGCTGGCTCAGGAGTTATGAATGTAAACCCGGGCTTTCGTCACACATCACAATATTATTTACAGGAGAGTTGGTCAGTTCCTGAAAGCGATCAAGGAAATCGAGGCAGAAGTTTTCGTGGTCATTTCGAATCTCCAAAATCAAGACCTGGAGAACCCAGTGACTAAGGCACGAGCAGCAATGTAACCCGTTATGGGGGATACTCCAAACATCCCTCACAGAAGCTTTCAACTTCCGCACAAGCACTCTCGATGTTGTAAACAGGTCGTCCTTCACTCGCCGTTCGATACTGTCACCTTTATACTCGTAGGTCTCATGGGAAGGTTGTCTTAGATGGTACCCACCTTTAATCGACAAGTGACAGATGCCCAGAGTAAGAGTTTGTGAATCAGAGACACATGGTGCTACACAAAGGACAACATCTTGCACAAGCACCCTGTATAATGGTGAACTTCTGTTCAGTTTTATCAGACTTGAAAAAACCCTAGAGGCATAACCACACCATAGCTGGAGTAATGGTGGGCATGGTGTAGCGTATCTTTGACAATTTTGACATGGTATATTGCCTTTAAATTATGTTAACTCAAAGAAAACAAAAAATTGAAGGGTAAATCTAAGATGAGTCAGTTTCGATTGAAAAAGTGTAATAGTATATAAAAAAGAGGAAGCAATAACAATGACAATTTACCCTTGTTGGGGATTACTTTTGGAATAAGCAATAATATTTTAGGTAAATTGGCAATTATATTTCTCTTATATTTATACAATGACTAGTATAAAACAGGGTTGTACATTTTTAAGAGGATTTGTGAAGTAAGCAAATATAAAATATTGTCCGGTCAATAAAAGAAAAAAAAAGTATATTAGTAACTCGCGTTCTAGATTGGACATTCTAACCATCCGCTATATTTAGTGTGGAGATGGCGTTGAGTTGAAAATGGGAACCTTCAATACATCAATAACTCCACCTACAAGATGAAGACTCCCCGTGACCAGAACGTCGGTAGGGTCAGACTTTGCGTCGACGCTCGACTGGATGCATGCTATCGCAGCGTCAATGGTGGGCAGCACCTTGGTCTCACAGGTACGGTCGTGGTTCTCACAGAGCTCCCGCCACACCTCTGCTGCACGACGTTGGTTGGTGAGATCGGGTTGTATGGCAACCGTGTGGTTGATACTATCAGGACGTTGGCCGAGATTGGGACAAAATACAGCGGTACATGATCGCCCCACTGAAGGGAGTATCAGGTCAGCAAGGGCCCGAAGCAGCATCTCCCCATGGCGGCCTTGCGAGCAATTAAATAACAGCACAAAATCCGCCTCAGCCTTATGACACGATTGGTACCATTTTCCACAGGCCACCATGCTCTCCAGGGTGTGGGCCCCGTCCATAAACCAAACGGTGCGGGTTGTAGGTTGTCGGTAGATCTGGGAACGACCTGGCCACCGGGCCATGCTCAGCCCTCGGGCAACCCATTCTTGGAACTTAGTCAAATTACTTTCGCTAATGTGCGGGCCGAATACTTCCTTAGTGGCACAAGGCACCAGGGTGTGGGGAGCACGTTGTAACCAGATGGATACGAGAGCAGTGGCTAACCGGGAGTTTTCAATTTGGTGATGACCCTGAATCCCCAAAGTTAGCTGTGCGGGGATCACTGCCGTCGGAAGGATGTCGTCAAGCCATAATAATTGCCCCCCAGCCTCCGTCACAGCTGTGATAATGGCCCGTTCCGCTTCGGGCGATTGCGAAACACTAACGATGGGAACCCCAGGTTTAGCGATCCCCGCCTTTTGGGTAGCAATTTCAGATAAGGTATTTCCTAGCACCTTTTGGTGATCCAACCCCAACGACGTGATACCGCACACAGTGGGTTGGGGTACAATATTGGTCGTGTCGTATTTACCACCGATACCCACTTCTAATATAACAACATCCACCTGTTCCCGGATAAACGTGTGTAGGGCCAACAACGTAAGAAAATGAAAGTAGCCCGGTTTAAGTACCTTGCCTGATGTATATGTCACCTTGGTAGCATCCTGGTGAGCCGCCACCACCTTATCCCAGCACTCAAAAAAGTATTTGGCAAACGTGTCATGTGTCACTGGTTGGCCATTAACGCGAATCCGTTCCCGTACCTCGATTAAATGGGGTGAAGTGTAGGTGCCCACCTTTAAACCCTTAAGTCGATCAGCCGATAACGCTGACCCCGGTACATTACGCAAGAGGGCTTCACAGAACATGGCCGTAGAGCCCTTACCTTTGGTTCCTGCAATGTGTATAACGCAAGGACCGTTGAGGTCCTGCACCCGATGACCCAGTCTTTCCCAATGCACCGCAAAATGCTTTAAACCTAGTCCGTAAAACTGTACCCCTTGTGCGGCGAAATGGGCTAATGTGGCCGCATTCGTTTGCAACGAATTCAAATACTCTACCGCGGCCGGGTAATCGCGAGCCATGCTGCTAACAGAACGGGTACGAAAGCGTGATGAAAATCGGGATTTACCTATGTCCACATGAATAAGAGAAAGGACGAGGCAATTGTAACGATTTACCCTCAAAAATGACTTAGTGGCACAGAGTAGGGCCATTAGAATCAGGAGACCAAAAGGGAAATAGTGGAGGGAAAAAAGAAGGGAAATAGTATACAGACATCACCTGAGAAAAACGTGTGTGATATCCGACTCCCAGTCGATCAAAGAATTACTGTTGTAGGCATTGCTCTTATCATATGGGTGATTTTTTTGGGCCTATATAGAGATTTTGGGCAAAAATCTACCAGCTACGAATTTTACCAATAGGAAAGACCCGCTGAACTCTGGCGGATTTTTCCTGGCATAGTTAAAAAATCACCCAATTTGACGAATGAGCCCTTGATTTCACAGAAGTGTTTAATTTTGACTAACAATCATAAGGTGGTAGTCGATATGCAACTTTGGCCAATTAAAATGCAGGACTCATGGTCAAACGAATTTCATGGACTACAATATACGTGCTGCTGCACAAAGGGTACGATGAAATTCATCATTAGTTCCCAATATACTCTAAAAAATTGTTGTGTAGTATTTCGATTTTATTTTACTGTTCTTTGTTGGTTTCAACAGCATATTTAAATCTGTCAGAATTCTGTCATTTGAACAGTGTCTAATATCCAGTTTCTAGTATTTGAAATAAAGTTGTACTTTACTCTAGTCTTTCGTACAGTTCAAATTTTATGTAGTTTGGGTGGGTAGCTTATTTCTACTATAGTGTTGGTCCACTCAAGTTCGTAAACTTGTTTTAAGCATCTATTTCGATTGTGTATTTTCGAGTAATCTGAACGTTCAGATATAGTCCAGTTTATTGTGTAGTTTCATAGGAACTAATTCACAGTTCTAGTGATATTTTTTCGTAGGATTTCATAAAATCCAAGTCATTTGTTAGGGGTATTTCTTTGACCTCAGATTTAGTCTGTTTGGAGTAGCAAAAGTGGGTTGGGATATTGTATTCCAATTTTATTTCGATTATTGTGACAGTTTTAGCAATTCTATTTCAATCAAAACTTTGATGTTAAGGATTGGATAAACAGTAGCCTTTAATAAACGATGGATAAACAATAAAGTAAGCAATGTCTTCAAGAGTGAAGTACTCTGCTATCAGTGATAGCTAATTATATACCTCATAGATAAGAGAGGATGAGTCACGTGAGAATAAGATGTAACCAGAGACAGAGCAACGAAATATTAACATTTGAATATTCTGAAATTTTTATTTGTGAATTCACTATATTTTTAATCTTTATTTCGTGGAATATAGCGTTTACCATGGGTGAAGAGAGACCTTCTTCACAGAATACATCCCGCAGGGTAATCCAAGAACGCACTACATATACACCCATAAAGCCTACATAAGCCATGGCGGGGAAATTATTCACAAAAAAAATAATACTGAGCAAAATAGAAACATTTTTTAATATATGAATACAGGAAAGAAAGTCCGCTTGTGCGTTTGTATAACTTCTCGAAACCTGCAGCATGGAAGAATAACAATACTCATTCATCTAGGGCAGATTGTAAAGAATAGGTGAAGAGTCATTGCCCTCGTGTGTAACACTGAAACAAAAGAATGAAAAATCTGATGCCCCCAAGGGCGGCTACATCTGCGGATAACGGTACGATATCGTATACTTTCTCGGAGAAAGACCACGGGGGAAGCACAGGAAAAGCGACAACAAGAAATGGTGAACGAAATGCCATGGGATAATCTTTAACCCCGAGTACTGTCACCAGGATTAGTGACTTCTAGCGCGTCAGCGAGTTCTTTTATGCTAATATGCTCTTTGTTGCCAATACCAACCTCAACAAACCGCTCCTGCAACTTGTCACGCAGAATATCCCAACACAATCCAAATATCCCCAAATATGTTTCCCTGGGAATATTTCCGTTGTTATATTCGGCCAAAATATTACCAATGGTCATCAATAATCTCACCCCCCTAACTGAAATCCAAAATTCACGGTCATTTACAAAATTGAATAAGCCATCTGCATCCTTATAATCCTTGAGCGTTTCATGGATATCTTTTTTGATAATGCTGAGTGTCATAGCGCTAGTAGCACTAGTACTACTGTCGTCGACGCCAATGGAAGGAACTCCGGGGGTGCTATTTGAAGCATTTTTGTCGGGAATGGTGGCACTGACGGTGGTGAGGAGAGCGATCAAGACGAGGGGAGCGATGGTTAGGATATTGATTTTCATGGTGGAAGTAGAAGAGGGGAGCAGTACCAGCAAGAAGAGAGAGAAAAGGGTGATGGAAACACGTTAGTTAAGCGCGGAGGAAGTCGAGAGAACGTTAGAAAATAAAGTGGTTGATGATTAAAAAATATCTTGCGAACTGGTATCCCTTTATAAGTGAGATAGAGTATCGAATGCAGGATATCACTTCGTGACTCCATCATACACACTGCAGGGGTTCATAGATCTGGCGTAAAGTTTTCTCTGTTCATGTGATTGGCTTTCTTGTTATAATCATTGAGACCCCTATACTTTTCTTTTGCCCTCTGTTGATGACGACGGCGACCATCAGATAACCTTTTGATTCTCAGGAAGTGATGACATCTGAAGCCTGTCATCAGTGACATATTTAATCAGGGATCTTTGACATCAATGTAATCTTGGTTTTCTTTTGTCATTTTATCATTTGGAATAAACAATAGTCCAACGAATATCTAATTACATTACATTCTATCCTCTACATCATTACACCTCGAACTAGCTGAGAACTTCCCTTTCCATCCCAGAATGAAAAAAAAGAGGAACGAGTACAACTGTGGTGGTGGCAACTTTACTGAACCACACATAAGGACATTCTTTCGGAGAAGCTATGCAATTTTCTCTTTATCATTCCTATTCAGCAGAAGAATGGGAGAATGGCCAAACATGACCTGTGCAAAATCAAAAAAAGGAATTACGTAATAACTTATCGTGTCTCTCTTGCTACTCCCCCCCTTTTCTTTACTATGAGCTGCATTGAGGGCTTTCCTTCTCTGTGACAATATGGGTGGTTTTTTTCGACCATATAGCGAAAAATCCACCAGCATTGAATGGAACTCTCACTAAACACTATTGGTTAAATTTGTAGCTGGTACAACTTTTGCTCAAAATCACTATATAGTTGACAAAAAATCATCTGTATGAGGAAATGCAAGTGACACAAAAGAAAGCCTCAATTTCAGGACAGACGAGTATTCCTTCTGTGATGGAGCTGTTGTGATGCTGGTCTGGATATTATACCACTTGACTATGTGAGATGCCCC
Source organism: Dispira simplex (assembly GCA_027478255.1). Lineage (NCBI taxonomy): Eukaryota > Fungi > Kickxellomycota > Dimargaritomycetes > Dimargaritales > Dimargaritaceae > Dispira > Dispira simplex. Next base: position 1,136 of record JAOPJG010001082.1, on the reverse strand, counting down.
TAAACTGATTACATCAAGTAATTTGACTTGTTGTATTGCATGTATGGAGCCATTGTGATGCTGGTCTGGATACTATACCACTTAACTATGTGAGATGCCCCTAAGCTAATTACATCAAGTAATTTGACTTGTTGTATTGCATGTGAAAAATAGTAAATGTTTCCATTGAACTCCTACCCTGTAAAGGTCCTTCAATATTAATAGAAATTTTATAGTACTCTAGAAGACTGATAAGGAGCAACAAGGAAAAGGATGGCAGTACAATGGAAAAAGCTGCTTCCTAAAAAAATATAATGGCCTCTCCCTGCAGGTTAAAGCTGAAATCATTTTCTTGAGGTCCATGAAAAGGGGCTGTATGGTTACACACTGATACTTTCTTTCAATGGGATGAGTGAAATTCTCAAGGGATAACATTGAAGGGACACCATTGAGGTGAGTGTCCCTTTTCTTCCATGCTTCACAAGGCCATAACTCAGCCAATTACATCATACTATGTTTCCATATAGGAATGAGAGAGAGAAGAGAGGAGGGTAAAGGAAATATATTTTTGGAAGACACCACCTGTTCCCCAGCCAAGAGAGGGTGCCACATTCACCATGCCAGCCCTTGTTCGACTAGTTTGGGAAAGTCACATGAGTGAACATTCCATTGAACCCTGCCTTTGGAATGCCACCAGAGAATGTGACTTGGTCCCCTTGACTGGTTTAGGGAGACCTTGTTACACAGATGATGAGAGTTGATTGGGGAGAGGAATTGAACTGTGGCTTTTTCTTTGGACCAGGGAATGAAAATTCACATCTCCTTTTATTTTTTTTATTTTCCTGACTGCCAGCAAAAGGGTGAAGGTTCACCCATTACAAGTTGAATACTGGCTGTGGAAGAGAATTCATCATACGTGAATCACATACTGTGAAAAAGCTGTCCCATTTTCAGCTTGTGAAGCAAGGGTTCCAATGAAGTAGTTAGAAAGAAGCAGAGAGAGCCATGATGATACACAGTGGACAAGGGTTGTACACTGCAGCAAGATGGGGGAGAGGGAGATGGAAAACTATCAATATATGTTGTACTGTTGTAAGGTTCAGGGGGGAATTTGCCTCCTAGGTCATATGACATGATATAGGCTGACCAATGGGTTA
>JAOPJG010001081.1:0-13066 GCA_027478255.1 Dispira simplex | reverse complement strand
ACAATTCCCCTTGCAGAATCACCCAAAGAATGACCCTGCCCTCAGAATTGAGTCATCCTGATGCCCTACTCACTACACCTCCTCAGACGAAGGTAAGATCATAGGACAACCGCATGCGTAAAGTGGCGACAACCACTTCGGAAAAAAATTGTAAAAAGCCTGACGGCAATTAAAACTAACAGTGACGCTTGGTAGGGGGCTTCAGGTTATCAGTCAACCTGGTTAAGCCCCACTGGAATCTCTTGGAGATCTCGTCGTTATTGCGGAGGCTGAAGAGAAAGCATCAGAAATTGGGAACAGCAACAATGTCTCGATTCCAGAGATGCATAGAAGGGGGTCCACCAACCACAGACTCCAAACACTTACATACGAATCACTCCGGGGTACGTCATATATAGAAGTGATAATCTCCGGAGACACCCGACTTACTATGTGTTGGCGTGGTATGAACCCCAGGTAACTGGCGAAAAGGAATTAATGATGAGTCACAACCTTCACCCAGGATTAAACACATAATATAGAAGAGTGTTGGAAATTGAAATGTTTAAATGAAGAGTATATCCAATAGCTCAACAGATTAAAAATAAGATAAGCTGAATATCAAAACTGAATGAATTCGGTGACATAAGTGAAATTGAAGGTAATCAGAACCAATGATATTGACTATTGTAATTGAAATAGAAACGAAATTAAAATTGGAATTTCCTGTTATACAAACAGAGAATTGGGAACGGAATAAATTACAATCACATTGGGTTGGGTGCTTGGAGTTACAGAAAACAAATCAATAAAAATCACTTACCTACTATGGAGTCAAGGGAAGAATTTATACTTGTAAAAAATTGAATGTAAAATGTATTCTAAAAACTGTATCCTTAGCATACCAAGGACACCAAACTCACTTAAATACTGGCATTATTTAACTGGGTTTAAATACCAACATAAATTTATCAGAAATGCTGACATCAGAAAAACATAATCTGAAACTAATCCAATCAAGCACCACAGAACCATAGTTGATTTCACCGATTCGCCCCTTCCTCTCCCCTCTCCTCCTTTCATCTTGCCGATTCCTGGTTATTGACTCCCATTTCATATATACTTGTGCAACACCCTCGGGTGGGGCAGCCTACCTGCATGACTTGGCCTCAGAGCATCATGTGATGCTCTGGCCGTTCAGGATGTAGTCCTCTGTTGTTTATAGTGGAAATGGTATCTCCACGGTGGTGTGTCATCAGTCTATAAAATAAATTGTCCACAATGTAACTGGTACGTTTTTGCTCCAAATCACTATATTGTTGAAAAAAAACCACACATTTAGATAGAAACCAGGAGGTGTGTCGAGGGAGGAGGGGTTTTTATCAGAAACGGCCGAGTAGAGCGACACCATTTTCTCCCATCTCGGCGTGAGATCACCGTACGAATCAGTTTCCTCACGTTAATAACGCCATATTCCTCGTTCACTCACCCCAACCAAGGCCCTCCTCATCCAGTGGATGTGATAAGCGCCAATGTTGCACTCCGCCCACAATCTTTTCACCAACCCCTGTCATAATGCTACACCAGGGATATTCGGTTGGGTTGGTGGGGGAGGCAATATATATTTCCCTTTTGGCACTTACTTTAACAATCATAATAATAATTCATTATTAGGTATGAAGAGAATAATGAATTGAAGAAAAACAAGAGGCAGCCCATGGCACACACTGGAGTTGCCTAAACATCACCCCCCCTAAGTACATTCTTATAAGGTATCTAGTCCAGGCACCGATTCATCATCACTAAGATTAAGGGTATAACAAAGGCTGGGACCCCACATTAGGGCTGAATTGCTTTTCTGGTATCGAATTTGGATAGTGGAAATATCGGCCGTTTTGACATCGTCGCCATGCATAAAGACGTATGGCCCATGTTAACCAGAGAGATAGTAGTCCACTCAAGATACCCCAGTTGGTATACCTCTGCTCTATTAGCGATGGGCGTTATTTTTTTAATTCGTTAGGGGTTTCTCCCACCCGATGGTTCCCACTCTCTGGAGAGATTTGCCCAGGGGGATAAGACACATTGGCGAACTCGTTAATGGTGGGGGGGGGTTTTTTTCTTAGGTGGCTTTAGGGTGGCTGTTTACCAATCAAAAATAATTACCAGGGGGAGAAAGTGAATGGCGAGAAGTGCTTACCGAACAAATCCTGTTGGTTATGGTCGATATCTCAAGCCCCTCCCTGGATATTTATTATGTATTATGTGGCGCACTATCTACTCGTTTTGTTAAACTTGTAATGCGCTGGTTGTTCATTTGAGGCCGCTCATTTTACTTTTAGACAGATGGTCTATACGTTGGCGTAACTTGTTTGCTATTCCTATTATTCCTATATTATCTCATCCACAATTATTGAAACGTTATCCATTATTTATTTATTTACCCTACTATCAGTGTAGATGGTCTAGTTCGCGATGCCGGTGCAATTTCTAAAACGACTGTGGCTGTCCACTGACATCCAGGTTGCGTCATTTCTCCTTCTGTGGCTGGTGCTACAAATCTTGGTGTTTGTACTCGGGATTATCAATTATCAGTACATTGCCACGTACTCCAAGGCACGTAGCCAATTGGGTTGGTCCCTGGTGATTGCCCGGGCCAGTGCACTGGTTATCCATGTGGACGTTGCCTTGATTTTGTTCCCGGTGTGCCGGACGTTTGTTTCGTTACTTCGGTCGACCCCGCTGGCTCGGGTGATCCCTTTTGACCAGAATATTTCCTTTCACAAACTATGCGGTTATTGCATTTTACTCTTTTCCATTGTACATACCATTGCTCATTATATCAACTATGTCAAGTTGGCCAACGCTGGGGGTCCTAGCTTTTGGTATCTTTCATTCGTATCGGGGCCTGGCCTGACGGGACATATCATGTTGTTATCCCTGTTGCTGATGGTGATTACGTCGCAAAGTGTTATTAGAAATCGTCGATTTGAAGTGTTTTGGTATACTCACCATTTATTCATCGTCTTCTTTGGGGGTTTCACCATCCATGGTGGATTTTGTCTCGTTAAGCCCGACTCGGGCAAGTGTGCCAATATGGCTACCTTTTGGAAATATTGGATTGCCTCGGGGGTGTTTTACACGGTCGAGCGGGTATTCCGGGATATCCGCTCTCGACGTAAAACGGTAATCACCAAGGTCGTGCAGCACCCTTCCAATACCGTCGAAATTCAGATTCGCAAGGATTTCTGGCACGCCAAAGCCGGTCAGTATATTTTTTTATGTTGTCCGGAAATTTCGTTGCATCAGTGGCATCCTTTTACCTTGACGTCAGCTCCCGAGGAAAAGTTTCTGTCCATTCATATGCGTACCGTGGGAGACTGGACACGGGCTTTTGCCCAGCGATTGGGATGTAAACTGGTAGACAAAAGCAACCGGGAACGCAAGGATAAGCGCGCGATTGATAAGGAACCCCACGTGGTGAATGCCATCCACACCAATTCCATTGCGTCGTTCCAACGCGCCCAGTTTGAAAACAAGCGGTCCCTGCCCAAGGTGCTTGTGGACGGGCCATTTGGGTGTGCCAGTGAAGATGTCTTCAATTATGAGGTGGCCATTTTGGTAGGAGCGGGGATCGGTGTGACCCCGTTTGCCGCCGTGTTGAAATCCATTTGGTATCGCGCAAATGCCCCTATGAACAAGTCTCGGTTGCGGAAAGTGTACTTTTTCTGGATTGCTCGTGATAAGGAATGTTTTGAATGGTTCCAATCACTTCTAAAGGCCATCGAAAACGAGGATGTTAACCAGTTTATTGAGATTCGTACCTACCTCACCGGTCGTCTTAATGCCGACGAAGTGCGTAACGTTATGTTGAACGATGAAGAAGGTCAAGAAGATGCCCTAACCGGTTTGAAAAGTCCCACTTATTACGGTCGCCCTAACTGGGATGGCGTTTTCCGCCAGATGACCAATGAGCACCCTTCCACCGACGTCGGTGTGTTTTTCTGCGGACCCAAACGGTTGGACTCTATCTTGGGTTTACAATGCAAACTCTATAGTAGCAATTCCCGTGAAGGTACTCGTTTTTTTTATAACAAGGAGAATTTCTGATCTTTCGTACCTAATTTTTATTTCAATCGCACTTTTGATATCATATTTCAAAGGGGATTTTCTCACCTTCCTGTTTACTAATTTTGCATGTGTTTTGTATATCCATTTATTTCTTACTTCTTTTTCGCTATTTATAAAGCAAGTCAACCTTCGAGTATTATTATTTTTTAGAAATATATATATGTATACCTTGTTGCACACTCAACAGACACTCCACACAACACTTGCAAAAGTGGATAAAACAGCCGCGAGAGCAGCACAATGCAAAAGCTGGCGATTCATCCTCGCCCTACGCAGAGAAACCCGAAACCCCATAATTCACCGGATGATGGGAGCAACAGCACTGTACCCCAAGGAGTGCAAACGATGCAACGAGCCACTCTCCAGGAAACACGTGATCTTCTGCATCTATCGGGATATCCCCCGAAACTATTCCCCACTCTAGAAAATCCTATCGATAGAGCCATTGCCAACCTCCAAAACGGCAAGGAAAAAGAAGCAATAGCAATCACAGGCTACATCGACGACATCTGGACAAAATGCCTAGGTCAACCCTCATGGAGACAAAGGTTTGCACCACAACAACCCCACTAACTACTGGTTACCTACCATAAGAACCTAATGGCATCAGTTCGTGGTTTTTATTTTTATTTTTATTTTATTTTCCCCACTATATCTTATGCACAAGTCACAGTATTATCATGCCCCTACCCGCTTGAACGGGGGGAAAATAGGGAGCCCCGCCATGGCTTGTTAAACAATATACCTTTATCTTTTGCACACTCCATTTGCTTTCTCGCTAGTTCTGGCTTCAGTCAGAACTATTTTTTTAGTAGGCAATACTGATTATTCAAGGTATGATTGGATGTATACCATTTTTTTGTTTTCTGTTTACTGTAGTTTAATCACCAAAATTTATACAAATTCAAACCATTTCAAACTTACACTACGCTTTGTGGCCTACTTTTTTTTCTTCCGCAAGAGAGACTACTATGAAGTAGAGCTTTTTTCCAATACTGAAATTGCTAAAGATAGAACTTAAATAATAGATATGGAGGTATGCTTCACCGAGATTATCGTAACTCGAATGGAAAGATCTCTGGGAGTGCACCAAAGTTTACTGGCTGACGAGTTCGACATTATACATATTCCCACTCCAGCTTAAGTTATGGTAATCGGATAGGAAAATACGCTGTCGTCGGTATTTAGCCTAATATGCCATTGAATACGACGGATAAATGCCAAAAAATGTAATGGCGAATTTGTAAGTCAAGGTAGTCGATATTGGAATATAATTGTTAAAACGTAATCTGTTGACTAATACACGGGTTACCTCAACTCTTGTAGAGAAAGGAAGAGATGACAAGTCGGTATATTATTTCGACTGGGTGGCGTTAAATCCCGAAGCCCCGAAACCTCGCACTACTGGAACATTCAATAGAAAAATATAATCAGCAACCACCTACAGTTTTACCGCTATGATGTATCTCCCTGGAACACATATCGACAAGGAATCAAATATAAAGTAGGTACCCCATTCCCCGTTGACCTCGGTATTTTGGGAAACAGCCACGACCTGACCCAGTAACGCACGGGACATATTCGACTCGTCGGTATAGACGAGATCCAAAGCTTGGGTGCCATCTTCCGCGTACAACTTGGCCTGGGCCATGCAGGGTCTATAATTATTATCCATTCCAAAATCATCATCACCGGCAACATTCCCACGAATGTATTGTGGCCAAGCGTTAGTTGATAGGTTTGTTCATTTTCTTCACTCCCACGCCATCCACTTCGCCACACAATTACAGATATTATTAGATTCCCCGAGCACCTCTACCAAAATTTCGGAAAAGAGTATGTATTCACATATCAGCACTTTTACCAAGCCAAGGTGCCCATTATTCCTTACTGAGCTTCGCTATTGGGCGTATTAATTTCCAATATGGTACTATGGGTTCAGTTTAAAGATATACTTACTGTAAGTTATCCACTTCTTCACCATCTTCGTTATAGGTATACAATCGCACGATTAGTGCCGGAGTAAGCACGTTGGAAGTAAAAGAGGATCCATAACTTGCTTCCCCATTATACGGTTGCTTTTCGATTTCCAGTTGGTACGAGTATTCGCTAACGGGCAAAATACGGGAAAGAACACTCCGTAAAGAAAGTATGAAATAGAACATGTTATTTTTTCCAAGAAGGTGAGTTACATACATGGTATCATTGGAATGAATGTAAACTATTGGCGCAAATGATTATTACCAAAGGAAACGGTTCCTGGAGTGGGGGGAGGGTAAAAGTAATACCAGATCAGCCAATCTTCTTTCCCAAAATTTTCCTGGTCGGAGTGGGAAAGAAAGGTTGCCAAAACTGAAAATTGTTCCTTCCCGCCCTTACCCATATTACCCATTTTCCACAACCATCACTACTTTTCCCCGAGTATTTAGTACACGTGGTGTTCGTGATAAACAATGCCATTTACACCAACTCTATACCATTTCATGCACTTGACCACATCAATAAAAAAGTTGGATTGAATAGGTGGTGATGGACAAAAAAATACCTTGGTCGAGTTCAAACACACCCAACCGTACTTTGGCCTCTCCCCTCCTTTGGATTGCCAATAGTGGTAGTAAGCCCCATACATACTAGAAAAAAAATCTAGGATACTTGGGGGGAATACAAAGTAACTTTTGTTCCCACAGAGTTCTACACTCAACTAAAAACCGGGGAATCATTACCAATAACGACGACGATATACACCGCTGAACCCTACTGCATCCAGCAGATGGATGTGAAGTGGTAAACTGGACTACAGCTCAACACTAACCAACCCAGAAGTAGCCTGACACAACTTACCTGGAACTGGCAAAGGGAAACCCGAACATGATGCAAGAGAAAAACGTCAGGTGGACAGCTAGATATTGAGTGCAGCAAAAAAGTGTAGATATATAGCAACTCAAACACACTGGGGGGAATGAATTAATAAATAGCGATAAAATCGAGTTTAAGCATGACCGGTAACGTAGCTGCAAAAGAAGAAAAAAAAATCAGTGTTCAGCAGGATTCTCGATGGAAAACGAAAGAATTGCCCATAATATGGGTGATTTTTTTTCAACTGTATAAGGATAAATCCGCCAGGGTTGAGGTCTCTCACAAATCCTATTGGTTATGTCATTGTTGGTACATTTTTAGCTCCGAATCTCTTTATAGTCGAAATTGAATGGGCCTCTCACAAAATCTTATTGGTTAAACTGCAAATGGTACATCTTCGCTCCAAATTGCTACATAGATGTAAAAAACTACCCATATGTGTGATTTTTTTTCGACTATATAGAGCTAAATCCGCCAAAGTTGAACGGGTCTCTCACAAAATCCTATTGGTCATGTTGTGATTGGTACATTTTTTGCTTAAAATTTCTATACAGTCGAAAAAAAATTACCCATATAAACTAGTGACTCGTGGGAAATGGGTTGGGCTACTACACAAAGAGGGGAGAGGGCCTGAATTCAAAAAAGGGAAAGTAATGCATAATTGGTTTCTGAAGGTCGTTCCGTTGAAAGCTTATAAATTAACGACAGTGGGAAAAATCTCAAAAGTGATAACAGACAGGCATGATCATAATAAAGGTTGATTCACAGATGTCTATTACCCAGATTAATAAAAAAACGCGTATGATCTACAGGTTCCAGTATTTCGGATTGATGCATAACACACAGTTTGACTAGCCAATATAAAATGGGAATATAAAAAGTAATATAAACAAGGAAACCATTTGTGGAAGGTTGCAAAAGGCTAGTATAACCAGGAACAAGGTAGATTTTTTTGATAGTTCACAGAGATATCGCATTGTCCAACTGACCCATATCATAACGAACCACAAACCTTCACTACTACAAAGAGAATAGACACCCGTATACCTGGTTGAGTATCAGCATTATACATAGATAAGCGCCTGTCCCTGGGTATCACAACTATGGATGACTGGTATGAGACTATTCTCAATCCGACAAAGCACAGTCAACCAAAGTATTTCACTCTGAATTAATTTTTTCCACACCTGACAATCACTAATCTTGTGACAGCCAGTATTTGGTGGGATTTTCGTTTATTTTCCCGAATTATAGTCGAGTATACTTACCAATCTGGAAGGAGAATTAATACGTGTTGTCACCGTTGGGGTGTTGCCAAACTACTGGGTAGAAATCGGATGTAGAATCACCGGAAAATATTAGGGTAGAACTCAGCCACAGCGAATAAATTTCGGAAACAAAGGCAAGTTTAGCTACTATAGATACCATCGCTGGAATAGTAATTGCAATAGTCCTGGTATAGTATTTTACTCCCAAGGATAACCATGACCTTATATATCCCTTGTATGCCTTATGGCAACCAGGTTTAGCAGTGTAGCTTGAAATGACCCAAGGAAAAGGAACAAAGGAGAGAAAGGGGAATGACTGGTGACAACAGCAACAGAGAATTGGTGTGGCTTGAAAAGAAAAAAAAATAACACATATTAGGTCGCCTGTATACACCATTAAGGAAAGTTCACGAGATAAACCGATTTCAGAGGCGGCTGGGTTCCCCCGCCCATAATTCGCAAAGTCATTCTAGAGTGCATAGGATGTGGCTCAAATGTAGAAGATTCTTGATAAAAATACCAGGGACATCGATGAAAGGCCCTTCTTAATTGACTATGGATGAAATGAAAAAAAAAGGAAATATGCCCATGGGGCTGATGCCTTTTATTGATGTTAGTGTAGATGTGACACCTCGGTCCTTGTGAACCCATTGGGGCCAGAATAACTTAAGGCATATTCTTGGTTGGTGCCCTTTTCTGTTACATTTTTCTCTGGCGGCGCTTGGCTTCCGTCCAGGGGGAGAAGATAGGCTATTCCTATGCCCGAATTTAATACTCAGATATTATTAGGCCACATCCTTTCATAAATAATCCAACAGACTAATGAAGTGACTCACCTATGTTTTATTCTCCCATGTAAGTTCTAAATTGAATCCACATTGGTAGTATGTACAAGGTGGTAGGCGCAGCAATGGAATAAAACAATGCTGTTCACTAATCGTTCATATGACACCTATCAATCAAACAGCGCCTGGTACGGCCAGTGACGAAAATGTTACATCTGCTTTAACTCGTCTGCTACAATTTTAAAATACATTCTAGAATAGTCATTGACGATCAAACTGAACTGGAAACTTTCTATTATCGAGCAAATGACCGATATGGCATGCTCTACCTTTTCCAGATAACTCACTGCGTTGCAGTGGAGGGGCATCCAAAAGAATATTCCACATTTGCTGACGTCCTCGATTTTAGATATTGTTTCGAGCATCGAAAACACCCCATTTGCTTTCCTACCAAAGCATTGCAAAAAAAAGGCCAACTTGTACTACCCAATGCAAATTTTTCCGTTAAAATTCATCCTCCGCTTCTCCTTGGCCAAGTGATAGGCTGCGGGGTTTATCACCATGTTACACAAAGGTTACGCTCAGCTCCTTCGTTTTTCATCCGCTTTTTTTCCGATAAATCCGAACTCTTCTCCCATCCCCCGCTTTTCTAATGTTCTTTTCTTCTCTCTCTCCTCCCCCTCCCCCCTTCTCTCCTTTACTTTTTCTCTTCATTTTTTTCCTGGAAAGATCCGCTGCGAAAATTGAATAGATTTGCCGATCACTCCAACGGTGAAAAAATGAGGGTGTAGCCTAGACCCACACGTGCTCACAAACTTTACTGGTTGGCAGCTCTCACAACATCTATATCAACAGTAATATTGGCTGCCATGTAGGTGAACCCTATGCTTGAAACATGGGCGTCTCCAATTCCAGAGTCACCAGGTATTTGGGGCTTGGTCATTATGTAAATTGTGTATTTCGTGACCAGTGCCCTTGCGTTACATTTGAACGCGAACGCCGAGGAGTAGATCGTATGATATCGAAAAATAGAAATGGATTATCAGGTTACAGCTCCCATGACGAGGTGTACACTTTGGCAACTTTAAATTTAAACACACCACCAATACTGAAATTAGAAACAAGCACTAGGATGGGATTTAAGGAAAGCATGGCAGTTTATTAAGGAGAGGGCAATGATTAATCTACTTGAACAGCTCAGCTGCAGGTGGTTACATATAAATAAACAGGTACAGCAGGAAAAAAAATAAGCAAGTAAAAACCAAAAGCAACGCAAAATATAAGAGAAACGTAGTGATTTTAAACGTATAAATAGTAAGACATCGATGGACATAATGTTTATGTTGGAAAAAGCTGGGACCTTGCTTATTGCGTGCGCAGCAGCGTAAGCCAAGGGGTAGAAAGTAAGTGAGATTATCAGTATTGAAATGGTCCACCCGCGGCCTAGGCGCGGTGTATCAAAACGAAAATGGTACATCAATCCTTCTACATAACATGTGCAGGGTATAGTATGGTTAACAAGATACGTGGAAAACGCCTCTGCTCTATTACAAAAGAGAAAGGTATCATAAAGGAAGACCTCAAATAAGCGAATTAGAGAGGAGTCATATCAGATGAAATAACATCAGGGGTAGGAACTAACTGGCAAACATCATAATATGAAGATTGGACGAAAGAGAAAATGACAGCAGAAATACACTACACTTGATCCTGCTTAACAGGAGAAATATTAAAGTGCACGAGATATGAAATAGTAATAAATAAAAACGACAAAGGGAAATCCAGATGGAGTACCGCAGCGTACGACAACATAGACCTGCTGAGTTTCCCTTAGGGAAGTCATCACATAGGCGTTTGAACTTGTTAACATAATAAACAAGCTCCGCCACCTCTTCTATCACTGTAACAACAGTCACAGCACGATGCTGGAAAACAACAACATACGGTATTCGCCCCACAGCATTCGTCTTCCCGATCGCGTTCCCGGGGCCGCTGACTATTGGCGTTATAAGACATGGGCTGAGGAGGTGCATAGGGCTTCTTTTGGTAGGGAGTGTGTGAAGGCATTGGTGGCTGAGGATGGGTCGATGGATACGCCGAAGCCAAGGTATGTCCATACGACGAGGAACGGCTCATTTGCATACTGTTGGGCCGGGGTGTATTCCAGGATTTAGAACGCTGGGCCAAAGGTGACTGGAGACCTCCGCCAGAGTACGGTTGCTCTCCCTGCGAAGGATAGGGTTGTTGGTGGTAGGGTTGTCGGTCAGAGTGACCTGGGTGAGCGTGAGAATTGTACGAATGGCTGGACTGCGGGGGATGATACCCTGGCGTCTGCTCAAAAGTGGCGGGTGGACTGTAAGGTACCTGCGGGAGAGGTCGCGTATGTCCAGAAGGACCTTGGTGGTTGGACGACGGCGCCATCCGTCGGCCCTGACTCCCGGGTTGATACTTGCCCTGGTTATGTTGTTGCTGATAGTTGCGTGGAGAAGGGGTGCGATTGGGCGAGGAACGAGTAGGGTAAGCTAGGTGGCCATAGGGACCCGATGTATCGTGGTGGTTCATATCTACCTGACCGATTGGGACTCTTCAAAGTCTTACTACGATTACGATTCGCAAGTAGGTCCAGGTGGTACGAGATAAAAAAAGCGAGAAATCTCGTCGTTGGTAACTGGACCAGCGTTGTGAGTTGTGCGACAAGAAGGTTGTGAAACCTGTTACTGTCAAATGATGAGATTGACTAGGCTGGATGCTTCTAACAAAGGTAATCGGGTCGAATATTTACCAGCACTACGGTACCTGAACAAAATACAGTAGAAGTGGAGTTTAGGTTTCTGAGACGACTCTGTCGCAAAATATTTAAATAATAATAATAATATGTCGAAAAAATATGCACTCTGTATACCCAGCGCCGATGGTGCTTAATGTCGTTCTTGTGACACCGCTGGTAAACGAAACCAAAAAAATGCCTAAAACCAAGATTCATAAGGGATTGCAATATAAACACAAAACGAAATAAAACATCGAAATAAAAGAAGTAACCTTAGGCGAGATGGGTTGAGCACTTGCAGAAATAAAAACAAAAGACCGAAGTAAATAGGATACAGGGTTCCATATTTGAGAAGAGATCCCAGGCTAGAATCACAGCCCCCTTGCCGTCTGGGAAGTGGTTGGATATAAAGAACAGGTAAGCCCAACTGAATCTGGTGGTTAATAAAGAGGTGAAGGAGATGTTACTTACGAGATGGCATCCACTATTCATGGTATAATTTCCGTTGTGCAGACGAACTTGGTCTTTCTGACAACCCATAAAATAACGTTATGCATGGTGGTTGAGCATCAGCAACCAATGCAGTGTAGCCCCAAAAAAACCATTTAATACCACTCTGGTTTCAGTTATATCTGCAGAGGACCAGTGGTTCTGAATGTACTGGATATGGCGTGGGGAGGGATGGGAGTATGAACCTTGGACTATATTTATCCATTAATGGATGCACTGTGGTATTCCACTAAATCGAAAAATAAAATAAAGCAAAACAAACAATGCATCACTTCTCATATCACTGCCAACAATTGCCATCTTGCAGGGTGCAAAGGATTGATTGCAGATATACTAAAGAACCATAGGCTATGTAATGATCTGCTCACATCAAATGGGCGGTTTTTATCAACTATATAGAGATTTGGAGCAAAAATGTACCAGTTACATTGTGGACAATTTATTTTATAGACTGATAACACACCACCATGGAGGTACCATTTGTTGCAAATGCACCATTTGGGCGATTTTTTTCCACTATATAGAGAAAAATCCGCCGAAATTGAATGGGTCTCTCACAAAATCCTATTGGTTAATAGGTCACTGGTACATTTTTTACTCCAAATTGCTATATAGTCGAAAAAAAATTACCCATATAGAGAATAATCCACCAGCATTGAGTAGGTCTCTCTGTTCAATATTGAACATTTTCCTTTTCTCCTTTTATGAAACACAATCCACACAATTCATCATGTGGGTCCCCAGATGTTTCCTCATTGGTTGTTTCCTTT
>JAOPJG010001080.1:0-13071 GCA_027478255.1 Dispira simplex | reverse complement strand
TGCCAACGGGGATGGTCAGATTGACCTGCGTGAATTCTGCCAACTCTACCACAAGCTTTGATCAACCTGGACTTGTGGTGTATTTTTCATTGTGGTTGCTTTGGTCTATACCGATTAAGGCATACGGGCTATAACGTTCGGTTCGGTGTATGGTTCTTTTTGTTTTTTTTCTCCAGCATCACTTGTACTGGGACATTGAAAAGGGTGATGTTGACTGATGTTTCAAAGCGCGGAAGTTGCCCTTTTCTTTTCTTTTTTTATTTTTATTTTTTAACATTTACGTTGTATACTACCATTATTCCCATTGCTCATAGGGAGATACTGTCCTGTTCCCAGGGCACTTGTTTTGAACAGATTGTGAAGTCTCCGCGTACACTGCAGTACTGAATAAATAACATCTACCTTTAACGAACGAAACTTGAAAACTCGGAAATAACGACTCCTTTAGAGAAAAATAAAGTCCGCTGTGTGATACGGAATACTCTTATTTTTTATAAGTTTTTTTTGGAAATCATTAGATGCTATAAAAAAAAAGATAATTTTTATCATTCGTCTACGCACAGATTGTTTAAAGAACAAACTGCAAAATTCTATCCCTTGTACACTGCATGTATATCGTCAGAGTAAATGGTAGTCAAGTTTTGGGTTTGTTAACGACAGTGACTTTCCAAGCCAACCGTGATCCCGAAGCCGACTTCAGGTTGCTGGTGATTTGCCACCATCCCTGGGCTACAATCGCCCTCAGCTTACCACATAGGGCATTCGTAAAACCAAGCAACTCTTCCCTCACTGCAATAACTATGAGCAGAAGAAGAAAAATTTATTGTTTAACAAGCCATGACAGGGCTCCCTATTCCCCCTCCCCATTTATATGGGTAGGGGCATGATGATACTGTGACTTGTGCAAATAGAGTGTAGGAAAAAACAAGGGCTCCATGCCACCAGGGCGTTTTGATGGGGGAAAATCAGATAAAAAAAAACATAAGCCACCCATGAATCCAACAAACCTGTGTTATTGGCTGGTGGAGGTCTTAGAGTTTTAGGTGCTAGTGTTATTGTGGTTGCGTTGGAGATATACTCTGGATTCATGAGGAGCAGCCCAGGCATTTCATCCATATTGCATCTATGAAACTTGCAATTGCTACTGCTTCCTTTGTCTTTCCTGGCTGTAGGTTGGCGATGGCTCTATCAATTGCGTTTTTCAGTGTCAGGAACATCTTTGGGGGTGGAACAGAAGCTGGAGATTACATCATCCAACGAGGACGACCAGCTCCCTCAAGATGAAACTGATTCGAGAATCACAAGTTAGGACATCCCGGATGATGGTGTAACCTCTTCACAAGTTCCCCCCCTAGTCTTGTGCTCCCAACATGAAGCTAATTGATGAACATTTTATCTTCATGAAAACTGTTCACATTCTGATGTCAAAGTGCACTATAATTTATGTTATGATTTTATTATGTCATTTCTGTGTTATATAAGGAGACCAGGTCGGGGAAACTTGAGTCCCTCATGAATAAAAAACATGCTTGTTTAAATTAAAAGATTTGTTTACCTACTCATAGGCCCCAATTGTTTTACTCAAAGTGCCTCCTCACACCAGTGACATGAGTCCTATTATAAGGGGAATCTCTGTGTGGATTCCCCTTCTTCAAGTTTGTTACAATACTAGAAGCATAATGGAAACCATAATTGTGCTTATGAGCTTGTCACCTTTTCCTGCTTTCTTTAAATAAGGAAACGGTCGATTTTTTTTTCCAATGATCACATTGAACCCAATGTCAAATTCTTACCACTCAAGGTTGCATCTGTGAATCTGACATACGTTTATTTCATTTAATTCTGCTCCAGTGAGATCCATGTCATGTATCATATCACTATAATGTAAAATTTAGAGGTACACGCCATTTTCTTTTATACGATTTTGAAGTGTCAAGCTCAGTATTAATGGTAATAAAAATACGAAACACAACAACGTATATCCCCCTCCTCTACAGTGGTGGGCGTATCTAATACTCACCCCCCCCCAAAAAAAAATAATCAAGCGGTATACGCTGGAATAAGTTTAAAAATAAAAAATAAAATTACGAATTTTAGATAAAGTAGGAAAAAAAACCGCCAAAACATACAAAACGAAAAAATAGGAAAAAGTGTAAATAAATAGCTTGGAGGGCGAAATATAACTTATTGAGTAGCATCTAAAGACTGTTCCTTAACCAAGGAATAGTACACACCTCGCTGATCCACCAGCTCAAAGTGGGTACCACGTTCTACCACTTGACCATTTTCAAACACGACAATCATATCAGCATCTTGGATGGTCGACAGACGATGGGCAATGGTCAAAGTAGTACGTCCTTTACGCACCTTGTCCAACGTATCCTGTACAAGGCGTTCACTCTGGGAATCCAAAGCACTGGTGGCTTCATCCAGCAACAACACTTTAGGGTTACGGATGAGAGCACGTGCAATGGCTATCCGTTGTTTTTGACCTCCAGACAACTGGCCTCCACGTTCACCCACAGACGTTTGGTACTGCTGGGGTAGACTTTGGATGAATTCGTGGATGTTGGCAGACCTCGCCGCTTCCTCAATTTCTTCGTCAGTAGCATCGGGTTTACCGTAGCAAATGTTTTCCCGAATGGTCATGTCAAACAACACAGGTTCTTGACCCACGATGGACAAGTTCGATCGCAAATTTTGCAACTGCCATTCCCGCACGTCAGTCTTGTCCACACTAATGGACCCAGCCAACACGTCGTATAAACGTTGTACCAGGGCGATTACCGTACTTTTGCCGGATCCCGAATTCCCCACCAGGGCCACCGTTTGTCCCGGTTGGGCCGTAACGTTCACCTGGTTTAAAATGGGAATGTGGGATGCGGTAGGGTAGCTGAAATCCACCTCGTGAGTATCAACGAACCCATCGACAGCGGACACAGTTTTCCCGTCCATTATCCGCGTATCGACGCTGGGAGAACGATCCACGATTTCAAAAATACTCAATGCGGCCACTTTAGCCTTGGAAATATCGCCGAGTTGTTGGACGGCCATGCTTACTCCCATGGCGCTAAACATCAGGGCGTAAATCACCTGGAACATTGCTTCAATGGTATAGGTTTGCCAAATAACCAAACGTGAACCATAATAAAATGCAATGATCATAATAAGGAACATTTGGGCCTGGGAAAAGGCGGACCCAATACTGTCCACGACAAAAGCACGTATGGCAGCGCGGTGGGGCTGGTCATTGGAAGCCTGGAAGGCATTAATAAAGGTATGTTCCCGGTTTAACATTGCTACTGTCCGTAAATTAGTAACAGTTTCCGTGGCACTCTGGGCCGTTTGGTCGTAGGCCTTTTTGATTTTACTGTCGAATCCAGCCATGGCCTTCATTTCCAGGGCGGTCCCGGCAATTATAACGGGCAACAGGGCCAACACCACCAAGGTGAGCTGCCAACCCCGAATAAGAGCTATAACTACACCCACCACAAGGGAACTAGTGGCGTTGAGGATGGTACCGACGAGTTTCCCGCTCAAATTCTTGACACGTTCCGACTCCGTGGCTAGTTTGGAGCATAGGATGCCCGTACCGTTGGCCCGGTCATCAAAAAACCCTGCGTCTTGGTATATCATAGCCCGGAAACTCATCATCCGTACCCGCTTGGTAAGACGTTCCCCGCTAGTTTCCAAGAGGCCTACTCGGCCACTTGTAGAGATAAAAGATATGATGGCGAAAACAACGAATAGTAAAGCGTAAAAATTACCGTCCTTGCGCATTTTTCCGGGGTTGTCCAATTCGCTAAACACCGTGAGGAGTTTGGCAAAGACAATGGCGAAGGAGGGCATAATAGCCCCATCGATGAGGGCCAAAGTAGACCCTACAGTAACGTACCATTTCTCGGGCAAGTTCATCACAGCCAACCGCTTAAATGGCATGGGTTCCACCTGTAAACGCTCTTTTTGGGCTTCCCAGAGGGCTTCTTCGCTTTCATCCTCGGTCTCATCGGCCTCTGTCTTCTCCTTTTTGGACTTTCTACGCCACCTGCGATGACCCTTGCGCTTCTCCTTTCTCTTAGGTACCGTCAATGTAGCGCCTCCGTCCAACTGGGGAGATTTCTCCGAAAAGTCGGCGTCCTTGCTCTTTGCAGGGGATTGTGGTCCCAAATCGGTAGCGGACAAGGATGTGTAAGAAGGGGTTTTGCTTACGGGATCCATAGTACTCAACTCTTCCGACATGGATTCTTCAACTTCCAACTGACTAGGCGTTCCTTCCGAGTCTAAATCTCCCGGAGAAAACGAGGCCGGATCGCGTTTCTTCAAAGCTTGAGATCGGACCAACTGCGCATAAGCCCCGTCCTTGGCCAATAAAGAATTATGAGTACCGACTTCCACAATCTCGCCTTTGTTCATCACCACGATTTTATCAGCATCCCGGATGGTAGACAACCGATGAGCAATGACAATGGTGGTCCGATTCTGAGATGCCCTGTCCAAAGCATCCTGGACCAGGCGCTCGGATTTACTGTCTAACGCACTGGTCGCTTCGTCCAATAGTAGAATCCGTGGGTTACGAATAATCGCCCGAGCAATCGCGATACGTTGTTTTTGACCACCAGAGAGTAATGACCCTTTTTCGCCCACTAGCGAGTCTAAACCATTGGGCAGCTTGCTGATAAAATCATAGGCGTTAGCGTCGCGACAGGCCTGTTCCAATTCCGCATCGGTCACCTTCGCGTCCCGGTCATCTAGTACACCCCATAGAATATTCTGGCGGACGGTGGTACCGAACAACACTGGCTCCTGACTCACGATACCGATATGACTACGTAAAAAGCGAACGTTCAAATCGCGAATATTCACACCGTCTAAGAAAATGTCGCCCTCGACGGGATCATAAAACCGTTCCAAGAGGGACACAATAGTACTTTTTCCCGAACCCGACGCTCCCACCAAGGCCACGGTTTCCCCAGCTTCCACCGTGAGGTCAAATTTCTTCAAAATGGGCACGTCCGGTCGGGTAGGATAATGGAACTTGAGGTGACGGAATTCGATACGCCCTTGCAAATTGTCCAGGATTTGGCCTTCTGATGCCAAAGGATCGATCAGACGTTCCTTCTCAATTAGTTGAAACACCTTAGCCGCCGCACCCTGGGCATTGGCCACAGAGGTGATATTAGGCGCAGCTTGCCCCAGTGACATAGCCCCGATAATCAGGGCGAAAAACACAATGAGCACATCACCCCCGTCCATGATCTTCTCCGATGTTAATTTAACCCCGTACCAAAAACCGAGCGCGTAGGTGAGGTAGATGAGCATCATCATGATACCGAGGCCCAACCCGGAAATAAAGGCTTTGCGCAAGCCCGCTTTGAGAGCAACGTTGACTTTCTTCTCGTACCGACCCACTTCACGTTCTTGAGCACCAAATGCCATCACAGTACGTATTCCGGAAATTACCTCTTCGGCCACGGCCCCAGCACTGGCGTAGCTCGATTGACCAGCTGATGAATCTTTCGACACAGACTTAGCCATGATGGACCCACATATAGCCATCAGGGGAAACACAGCTAGAAGCACCAAGGCCAGCCGCCAACCTTTGACAAAAGCGATGACGAACCCAGTAATAAAGCACACGACATATTGGATAAAAATACCCAATTTAGAAGAGATGCCTTCCTGTAGAATATTGACATCCCCAGAGATACGCGAAGTAAGTTCACCCGAGGACACGGTATCGAACCAGGAAATCTCCTGGCGAAGGATGGAGGCATAGTATAATTCCCTCACTCGCCGACATTGACGTTCGCCAGCGTACGAAAAACAAAAAATTTGGAAAAACCCTGCCACGAATGTGGCCCCACACAGGATCCCAAACCATTTCAACATTTCGTTGATGGAGTCCTCCAAAATTAAATTAGCCTTGTCCAAGTCCGTTCGAGCGTAAAAGGCGTAATCGGTAAAACTCTGCAACAAATCACCGAATACGACAGTCATGAGCGGTTGCGATACACCTGCGCCGATTGAACAAATGAGTCCGAAAACTATCAGTAAGTAGTCCAACGGCTGGGCGAACCGAAACAATGATAAGAAGGGCACCGGAGGAACGGCATCCTGGACCTTTTCCGGGGCATCGACGACTTCCAAACTCGTGTCACCGTCGCCGGGTTGACGTTGACGTCGTCGACGAAAGATTTTGGCGAAAAACCCACCTTGGGTGGCTGGTGAGATCACTGCAATGGGAGTAGTGGGCGGTTGTTGGTCAAAATCCAACGCATCAGGATGTTTTTCATTCATACTTTCAGGGTGGTGGGGAGCATCCACTACTTGCGGTTCGTGTTGATTGAGGGGCACTGAAGGGAAAGAATCGGATTGCACTAATGGGGGTACGGTGGTAGAGTCTTCACTCGCACTGCCAGGTGTGCCTGTCATCGATGCAGGTACCATTAATGGTAAGAATGGGTATGCGGTGATCAGTCAACAGAATGAAGTAGAGAAGGAGGAAAGCAAGGGATGAATAAAGCAATGAATCGGGGAAACTTGGCCCTGAAATATTAAGAATGAAGGATTTCAGGGGTAAAAGAAGACAAAGAAACTCAAAGATGGATAGAGACAAAAATGAGGCAATCCAAGAGAAGAAAGAGAAACAGAATTTTGTAGGTTGAAAAGCACAGTAATGAGCTGATTAAGTGTCGGACCACTTGTCCCAAGGTAGCCTATTACAATGCCTTTTGGAATGAGCGCCTAGCACACAAGACCACCCCACCGAAATGAAAAAAAACAGTGACTGAACGTGGCCGTATCTATAAATAGGCAACCGGTCCGACTATGGACGAGTGAATTATGAGGGAACCGAAAATCAAGTGGTAGAAGGACAGTGAAAACACAACGAAACGAATGGTAAAGAAGCGAAGGTAAATGTAAATTGCTTAGACTGGCTTTGCTGGGTGATTAGACGAAAAGAAAGTAAAGGTGGTGGCGTGATACAAATAACGGATAAGAGCGAGAGAGTGACAAATTTGGTAAGAGTTGTGGAACTTAAACCGGGAGAAGCGTAAAATATTAATATAAAAAAAAGTAAATGTCAGTTACAACCGTCAAGTTTCATTGCTTGTGAAACGAACTAGTAATCCACAACAAGAAATATAAGTAACAAAGGGCAAAAAAGGGGCTAGAGGTTTGGGATAGATAATTTATGTAAAAACACAAAAAGCAACCCAGCCAAGCCAAAGCATAAAAAAAGCAAGACTCAGACACAAAAAAGAGCGGTGCTTCCCAGGTATTTATTTAGTTACCAAGGAAATACCCAAGGACAAGGGGGAGCCTATATGCGGGTGTGTATGTAGAAGGAAGTGACTGATTCAGGAGACGACTGGTGTGAGTGGGAAAAGAGGAGGGGGAGGTGAGGAGATGCCAAGATAGTGAGGGGAAGGAAAGAACCCCCCCGAAGGCACGGCATAAATATATATCCCACCGAATGACAAGCTAGAAATGGGTGAAGTGATGTGAGCCCCATGTAGATCCACACTCGTACTATTTTTTCTTGTCACATTACTCGACAAGTTTCGTCCACAGTGGGGTTTCGGAAACGAAATAAACATTCGGTAGCGAATCGCATGGGGCGCTTTCGGAAAATCTAGCCAATGACTATACTTTCTTACAGTCGATGCTGCGGAATTACACTCAAACTGAGTTTGAACAGCTGCGGGAAGAATATCCGTATTAGGAATCCGTATTTCGAACAGATAAAGAGCCCGGTGTTGCCGCAGTCACCCGGTGGATCCCGAACTCGTTCGTTTTGTGCTTGTCATTCCACCGCTGCCAAAGATTATGCTGATTGCCTTTATTTTATTTTCTGGAGTAAAAAAAATGATATTTTCGGTTTTTGAGAATCCCAGCATAAAGGCTTGATGCAAGTGAACATGCAGCTGCCGCATTGAACTAGACAGAGTGGATAACTCTACAGGACGTTGAGACGTATTAACGATTCACTGATGGGGCCCCTGAGAGGGTTTATCTCTGGCTAAGGGTCGTACGGATTCACTCGTGGTTTTAAAGGTAAAAGTGGTGGCGGTGGAGCACGCGTCACATTCACTCCCAAGCTGCGATCTAGGACATCACGTGCATGGTGGTGGGTTTGCAGATAAATAACTAGTATGAATAAGAAGGTGGCCCAGCCTGTTACTCGTTGAAAAAAAAAAGAAAAATGTAATTAAAGCATGACCGTTCCACTGATGTCATTGTGGTTTATTTTAGTTACTGGCGGAAAAGTACAAGGGTGAGCTAAACCTTTCGGAAAAAACCGCCAATCAGAGGACTTTAAATTTTAGGTTTCTCTCGATAAAAAAAACATCCCCACAGGAAAACCAGAAATGAGGGTTAACGGAATACAAATTTGGGGTGAAAAATTTTTCCGAAAAAAAAACAAAAACAAAAACAAAATATCCTGTCTCTCTTGTAAGTTATCAGTGAAAAAAAAAGAGCGGCGGAATTTACATTGACGATTTTCCTTTTCCGTCCTCCGTTTCCGCAGGATATCAGGTAAGGGGTTACTAACCACTTAATCTGTGACGAATATTTCGAACCAAATTATTGGAATAACCAAAAACCTCCCCCCCTCAAAGATACAAGGCCATCCCGCTGTTCATTACCCCAACCGGCTTTGTGGATGGCTACTTTAAACAGGGGCGAGAGAGAAACAGACCCCAGGGCTGTCCTAGATTATTCTATGCGTTGCCGAAAATACTAATAGCAACCGCAGAAAGGCATCATTACAGTGATCTATCAGTGTGCATACCTGATAAATGGTTCTACTAGTTTAATCTCACTTTACCATGGTTTCGGTATCCGTTGACCTAAGCATTACCGCACATTTTCCGTCTCAAAGGTACATGCACAGATAACCAGGAGGTCGAGTCACCCTACGGCATGTATTGTGATATATTCGTACTGCCATCCATACAAGGCAACGTCCTCCTTTTCCACTTATTAGCACCATAGACGGTGAAGCCCAAAGTCGGGAAACACTTTGGTTGGCTCACTCGGACCCCGGAGCCATAGTACCCCGTGAGGATTCCTTGTTTCAAGTGCTTAGACCACTTTCTTGGATATATTTAATTAATAATTTAATAACTTGCTCATTTTTATTATAGTGACCCCCTCTTCCAACGAGTATTCGCTGGGACTTTTTCCACTTTCTGGTCTTTGTCCCACTGACCCATTGTGGATCCATATGGCTGGCTGGTCATCTCCATAAGTCGTAATTGTACCTTTGTTAATCCACACCCATTACTCAGCCATGTTCATACAAGGACTTCGCATAGCCCCGACCACCGCCAAGGCTTTACTCGACGACAATAAGCAGCTTACAACCGGTGATCCTACTTTGGACAGGGCTCTACGTGGAGGTATTCCCACCCGCGGCATTACCGAACTATCGGGTGGCAGTGCCAGTGGTAAAACCCAACTCTGTCTCCAGTTGTGTCTGACTGTACAGCTTCCTCGGTCGTTGGGAGGTTTGGCCGGTTCCGCCATATACTTTTCCACCGAGGATGCCTTTCCCTCTCGCCGGCTGTTTGATATGATTGACGCCTTTCGAACTCGATACGCACCCTACCGGTCCACCTCGTGGGACCCCGCTACCCATCCCTGGGGTGAGCAGGTCTTGTTGTCCCATTTACCGGATTTAGAAACCCAGGAACATCTACTGCTTTTCCAGTTACCCGTTCTCTTGGCGAAACACTCGGTGAAATTGGTAGTTATTGATTCCATTACTGCTAATTACCGCAGTGAAAGTTTGGAGGCTCAACCACAGGGTACCTCTTCCTACTATTACGCTGATCGTCTACAGGGTCTGTTCCGACTGGCCCAGCGGCTGAAGAGTCTCAGTGAGATCTGTGGTGTGGCCATTGTGTGTATTAACCAAGTCAGCGATTTAGTTCTGGATATTGACCATTCCACAGCGGTTCCGAGGCCTATTTCAACCCCGTGGACACACCCTTATCACCCTATTATTCAACGGCTTGGTAAACAACCAGCGCTGGGCTTAGGGTGGTCCCACTGTGTCAACATGCGTATTATGCTATGGCGAGGGGATCCGTTGTTATCCGTGACATCCATCCCTAATTCTAATTCTCCAACTACTTTTCAGAGTCCTCGAGTTTTGTACATTATCTTTGCCCCACATCTTCAATCCCAAGCTGTGGAGTATATCATCTCTCCTACGGGTTTGTGTGGGCGGTCTTTTCAGCCGATGGACCCTGCAACCTCTATGGCCGTGTATCCAACTATCTCCCAGTAAATCACTTTTATATTTATTTATTTACGACTTTATCAAGGGTTAATCTGTAAAGGGTATATATCGCCAAGCGCTCCTGAACGAAAAGAGTGCGCGAGGTTAAACCAACTCGGGTGGGTTTCAATGGGAGTGGCGGAGCTACTCACCTGCCAAGGAAGTTGGCGAATGGCGTTGCTGGCTGTTATCTAATGCTGTTTTAGTCATCGGCGCCAACTTTACGCGATGAGTTATCACAGGCGTTTCTTTTTCTTTTTTTTTCCCCCATTGATTTTCCGCTTTTTATACTCCCTTGGCCTTGATATCTCTTTCATAGTGACCATTTAGTCTGTCAATTCAAGCGCATTGCTTTTCGTCACGTACGAGTGTTTTATGCTACACTCAGTTTACTGTTTTTTTATCATGAACTTTTTACCTCGTTCTTCATTCGTCTCTCTGGGCTCACGGGTAGTTACTACCCGTTGGCCCCAGGCCATCAGGCTCCACCGCCCTGCTGCACTACTTTCAGCTTTTCACACGACACCGTGCTCGGCCCAGCAGAAAATAAACTCACTGCCATCCAACACTAAAACTCCTACTCCTTTATTCTCGGTGGTTCCCAATCCAGGCGGTGAGGAAGGTTTTTGGCTTGATTTAGAAAGCCATGGCGTGCGTCGTCCCTCGTCGTTGTACCAGGGCGGTTCTCCTTTAATGTACAAACGCATGGGAGATTCCTACTGTGAATTTGTACTACCTTTCCGTGACCATCCGGAACTCTTGGATAACTATATCAACGTCCACGGTACCATCCGAGTAGGGCGGATACTCGAAGAATTGGACAAACTGGCAGGTGCCGTAGCTTACCGACATTGCACCGACTCAAACAACTGTACCCCACCGTTGACAATTGTCACCGCTTCGGTGGACCGAATCGAACTCCGGGGGGATATCGGCAGCGATAAAAATTATAAATTCTCGGGCAAAGTGTGTCAAGTGGGTACCAGTTCCATGGAAATTTACCTCAAGATGGAATCCTTAAAAGATGACTCGCATACCCAAGCTCAGGATGTGATCTTGGTGGCCCATTTTACTATGGTGGCGCGGGATCGGGAAACCCAAAAGGCGGCCAAGGTTAACCCGTTGTTTATGCAAACTCCGCGTGAACATAAAATCGCGGATATTGCGTCAACCATCCGGACCCAACGAATCGAACGTCGCCAACAATCGTTGACTCGGGTGCCCCCCTCAGCGAATGAACGGCAACTGATGCACCAGCTCTACTTGGAATCCCTCCAGTATACCGATCGACGGTTTGATAAACAACACAAGCCCGATCACATCGTTTGGGCTGACGAGGCTATCTTGGAATCGGTCACCCTGACGATGCCTCAGGATCGTAATGTGCATCACAAAATCTTTGGGGGTTATCTCATGCGTTTGGCGTTGGAATTGGCGTACGCCCAGGCCTCCTTGTTTGCTAAACGGAGTCCCAAGATTTTGGCTATTGATGATATTACCTTTAAGAAACCGGTACCCATCGGATCTGTATTGTATCTGACCAGCCAAGTGACGTATTCTAGTGGTTTACCTAATGCCAGTTATGAAATTTCGGTAAGTGAACATACTTTTATTCTAGGTTAGACTCTTGAAATTTTGTAGTGTGTGGAGGGAGACCAGAGTATGAATTGGTTGATCAACTAGTATTGTCTAGACAGGACTAATCCTTCAATACCTACTAACGCTAGTGTGAGTTTTTTTTTGTTGATATTGTCCTTTCGGTTGTTCTATGACCATTTCCTTAGGTTAGGGCAGATGTGATTCACCCTTCAGCTGGTATCCGGGAAACTACCAACGTGTTCCACCTCACATTTAAGGGGCCCGAAGGTGCGCAAGCCCCCCGAGTATTACCGCGTACGTATGCTGACCTGATGCGGTATATTGACGCCAACCGTCGCTACGAGCTACACAAGGATGAGTTCACGCTGCCGCAGGTATTCGTGGAAGATTTATGAATTTCGCCCTGCGTTGATTCCATCCCACCTATTCCTATGTATGCCGAAAAATGGTGTAATTTATCAAGTCATGGTACCTGTTAGAGTGCTATTGTGTATATTGGAGTGAATAAAATAGAGGTAATTTGGTGTTTTCGGGTCTGTGTAAATAACGGCGCGGATTGAAGCCCCCTCCCCCCGAATCCATAGATGGTGTAATAATGGTGTGGCTGATGTGATGACTAACAGGGTGGGACCTGCTTGTGACTGTGGTAGTCTGGCACTCTTTCTTTTACAGCGTCCAACTACTCCATATTACTGACTCTTAATTTTATGGCTACTGTGGGGTAGTATTTGGTTCACGTCACCCTTTCTGCAATA
This sequence comes from Dispira simplex, assembly GCA_027478255.1. Classification (NCBI taxonomy): domain Eukaryota; kingdom Fungi; phylum Kickxellomycota; class Dimargaritomycetes; order Dimargaritales; family Dimargaritaceae; genus Dispira; species Dispira simplex. Next base: position 426 of record JAOPJG010001080.1, on the reverse strand, counting down.
TACCATCTTCCTTTCGTTTTTCTTCAACATTTTACATTTTATTTTTTTTTTCACTTGGAAATTAGCATGTCCAACCCAACAGATGACCTACCCGATCGTTTACCCAATGCCTTTGTTAAACTACCATTCCAGGTAAAACTACTAAATTCTATCAGGTCTGCTCTTTTAAAACGATAATGAAGGCTCTCCATCAATATTCATCCATTATCAGACATTTATAGTACGCTAACAATACCACATGAACTCGCATTTACTTTGAATAATGTGTCAATGGGGTATATGCGTCGTTCTCTGGTACAACGGCTCCAGTATCGGGAAAAGGCCTTGTCTATCAAAAAGGAAGCCAACGCATTGTATAACCAGGGCGATTACGACCGAGCTTTAAACGAATATGAAGAAGCCCTCCGGGTGTGTCCCAATGAATTC
>JAOPJG010001079.1:0-13077 GCA_027478255.1 Dispira simplex | reverse complement strand
ATAGCGTAGTTTTTTTCAGGACATGGTTAGTTGTGAAGTATTATTATTATTCCTGTTTCAATTAGACACTTCCCCCCATCCCCTATGACAGGGTTCTTCCAGACATCCATATGGATCCTTTGACCATTATATCCTGATGGATATTACCCTGTAGGCTGGAACCTAAGATAAAACCATTAAATAGATCAGAAACATGCCGTTGCAACTCATTCCGTATATCTAGTATTCTACACTCACCTGAGTCCAAGTACTGGAAACCCAACTGGTAGGCCACTCTTCTGGCCGTGGTGCCTAGCGAGAAACGGTCGTAAGCTATATTACATAATAAAACTCCGCATAATGTGCCGATATTAGAGGAACACAACGGCATGATGCTAGGTTCTTTCCTAGGGAATAATGTCTATTATCAGAAAAAATGATGTTTTACGCTGTGGTAGAATTGGGCTGTTGTGCTGGTGATAAAATCGAGGTAATGATAATGGCTCTGAGTAAGCACCTTGGCTGGTGGTGATGAGGAAAGCTATTTCTTTCGGCTATAAAAGGTGAGAGCTTTAGAAGGGCTGACGCATTTTATGACAGACTACTTCCCTGTGTGAATTTTAAGTAAAAGGTATTTGTTAATATTTCGCTGTTCTCTATTTCTTTGTCTGGGTCCCAGTGGGACGTCTTTCTTGCCTGTATGCTACACCCATATCTATGTGGTATATAACTCACTCACTGAACCATCACTGAGGGCTCTCTCGCTTTCACTCTCTTCTTTCAGAGGTACTGCTTACATTATCGTTTATCCTGGTTTACACTCTGTTTACATACTTCATGCATATTCTATGCGCTTTACTCAATATACTTTTTTACTCATCATTTATTAGGGGCTACTGTTTATCTAATCCTTAACAGCTTCTTTTCAGTGAAGTAATACATGTATAACTTTGTATTCAATCTAATTTCCGAGGAATATTGTCTGTGCTATGCTATTCTTCTGGTCAAAAATCCTTCATGTTAGGGACCAGCTGATTTCTATATTACCTTTCTTATACAGAATTGAAATATACTTGTTATAACGAATGCGATTATCCATGGGGTGAAGAGATCTTTAAGGGATGTCGGCCATAATCTATACTAAGCATCTGGGGGATTCTTCACTGAACAGTGCTTGGGCATCTCAAGTACTGACACCAACAACTAAGAAATACTGACAAAACCTTCGCTTTCAATTCATCGAAAACGTCCGTAAAAAAATCAAATCTCCCCTGGGAAAACGTTGTGTGGCCAAACTCTGGGTCATTTTTTCGAGTTCAGAGTTTAGTTTCGTGGAAAAGTACGGTTAGACGAAGGCCACTATAATTGCAAGGGCCTTCCTTCACTGCTATGACAGAATTCAAAGGCATATAAAGTTATACAGATAGCAACCATTACATCAGAATCTATAATATTGGTAACACTACCAAACTGACAGTTGTGGAGTGAAAAAGAGGGCATCGGAATTCACCTACCACTCAGATTTCTCTACCTCCAAAATAGTGTAAAATCTGACAATTTCCAGTAAAACTCAGTCTTCGTGGATACGTTTAGGCCTGAGGACATTGCTGTAAGTTTCTAACTTTGTATCTTGTGACTGCTTGTTGTTCCCGTGTCAAGCACAAGCTGGAAGGTGTAGCGGTTGATAATGCCAACGAGATTAAGGTCAAAAAATGATGTCATCGATTCTCTCAAATGCAGCATCTTTCACCAACGCTTTAATAAATGACCCAAATAACTTCATAGAGTATATAGCAAGTATATGGTTTTTATAAGATCGACTTGTTCATTTCCTAGTAACAGGGACTATGACTTCCTTTTCGTAGTCCGATTAAGGCGTGACATTAGACCTGTCCCTGACATGTTGGATGAACGACAATGTGGTAGGCACCTGGATTGTTCCCTAATTTAGGAAGGGGACAATCTTCGCTATGATTTGCTTAGGTCATTCTCACTCAGGGGTTTTGGCATGTATTGTAGATTGTGTTCTCTGTGAACCAGACAGGCGCCTTGGAATATACTCAGGATATCGTTAATAGAATTATATTATTTTATTTGTACGCTGTATTTCCTATTACTTTCCCACTTCTAGTGCTCCAGTTTTTATCACTCATTTTAATTTTTACCACTGCCACTTACTCTATCTTTTAGGCTTTTGTCGAATAACTCTACAGATAATATTTACCTCCACTCATTCTAATGCCTTTAACCCATGTCTCGACCACCTTCTCCCAAGTCGGCTGTAAATCCGTCTTCGAAACGACGGCACCGACTTCCTCTGTCGTTATCCAGAGGTACCTTGGTAACCAACTTGACAGAACTACTTGATACCCGAATGTTGGTGACATATAAAAGTACCAGTTCCTTAAAACAGACAGTCACCACCAGTGCCACGGATAATACACCCCTCCTTTCCTTGTCGGCCTCCCCGGCTTCCCAATCCGCTTCTACGGATTCGGAACGTTCGGCTTCGTCTAATGGGCAGGAAAAAATTCACCGTTCTCGTACTAGGAAACTGGTTACCAGGTTACAGGCCCAAGGTTCTAGTCTGTCTGAGAAATTGTTACGGGTCTCACCGCGAGCTTCGTGGCAGGTGTCGCCTCAATCGATTGCCCAGCAGGACAATGTTACCGGTAAAGGTGAAATATACCCTAGAACGCCCATGGGTAATGTCCCCGCCTTTCCTCATCTCAGTGTTGCCACCAAGGGCAAACTGAATTGGCGTGTCCCTAGTCATCACCCTATGGACCGCTTCACCAGTTCAGTCGATATATACACGCAGCTGCACCAACAGTATCCTGAACTAGACCGGGCCTTTGTGCAAAGTTATTTACAGGCCTTTAGACAGGACGGACTTGCAACTTTGGCCCATATCGAGGATTTGATGGAGGCACGAGATGGTATTGTGGTGCCTGTGGACCCGCTGGTTAGTCTTCGGGGTGCGGTTAACTCCAAGGGCACGTCGTGTTATATCGATAGTCTTTTGTTTGCCTTGTTCGCCCGTCAGACCGTATTTGATGGGTTACTCTTTCCTCGGGAAGATGCCCCTCCACAAGTGCTCGAGTTGCAAACCGCCTGTCGACTCTTCATAAATCAACTACGACGGGGGAAATTGGTACATCCCGTAACGGTGGAAACGCTGCGGACGCAATTGGTGGCGTGCGGGTGGCCTCAGGGGGAAGTGGCCACACAAGGGGTATCCAAGGAACCCTTACCTGTGTCCGCCACTCGCACTACTCAGGAAGATGCCGGTGAACTTTTTCTCTTCCTTACCGACACTTTGGGACTCCCCTTTCTACCATTTGAAGTGCGCTTACATCATGGAGCCGATAATACCGATGATGATGAACGATTCGTAGCGGAACGGGTATTACAATTGGCTATACCCGAAGACCCTGAATTCATACTACCTCACACAAAGGGTGCTATCTCTGAGTCTGATGGTGTTCAAGGACGAACGGAACCATCCACATCGCGCGCGGGATCGTTGGGAAACGTATGGGACGATATCCTACCACCAAATGCCGACCCGTCCCCTAATTGCGATACCACACCACTTCACTTGAAAGATCTACTCGTACATCATTTCTATAACACCCGCATTACGGGGATTGAACGTCCACTAAAACACAAGGAAATTGAAAGTATGGTATTCCAAACGGATGCCTGGTCCATGTTGGAACTATTTCCATTTTACGGGCCTCAGAATGAGTTAGGGGATATGGTACCCGCATCCACGGCCATTTTTCCCGAGGATACGCTCGTGTTACCCCTTATGCTCAAACGTTATCGGATGGGTCCCACAGGTGAAATTACCAAAATACGTCAGCCTATTGTCATTCCGCATACCATTGATTTTACTGCGTTTGTTAATCCCACGGGGGATGCTTCTCCGTTTCTTTGCGATTGCCCGAACTCGGCTGATTCGGGGCATGGACCTCCTTTGCCTTTAAATTCACCGTCTCCCCTCACAGAAGGCACCACACCTTCGAGAATGGCAAGTCATATCCGCAGTAGTTCGGTTACACTACCTACATCCGATACCCGCCCACAATACCATTTGATGCTCAAGGCGGCTGTTTGTCACCTAGGTTTGACCCCGACATCGGGTCACTACGTTACGTATGTTGCCCAAGATGCCTTGAGTGGCGAGCATTCCTCATCACGACAGCCGTCTTCTCAGACGGGACCCATTTCTCCTCCGATATACCCCACGAAATCAGGCCAGGGTACCACTTCAACCCCACGTAAAGGGTCTATTCTCCACAATTTAGAAGTCTTGTCCATTCCTGCTGCTACCCTGGCCACGACTCATCCAGACACACCCGAAGAGACCGCTACGCTAGCCAATCCCACTGGCACCGTTACCCCCAGTGCAGATTCGGCAGTGGTTACTTCGGAGCATCCTGTTCCCCCATTGAACACCACCATTCCATCATCCACTGCTCTCCCTCTGCATCTTGACATACCAACTGCACAGATCACCTCGAACACATCGGCACATTCACTACCTTCCACTGACACTTGGCTCCGCTTCGATGACCTGAGCTCCGACTACAGCCGAGTGCAAAGTTACAGCTCATTAAAAAATACTACGGCTTGTTTCAAAGATATGGCGGATAATGCCTATCTGTTATTCTATCAATTGTACACTACCCCGGCTTCTCAAACTTCCCAAGTGGATGCGGATCGGGAAACGGCTTTGCAACTTCAGCACGATTACTCTACTGGCACTTCGTGATGATTCTCAGAGAGTCTCTGTTGTTTTTGTTCTACTTCTATCATTCGCGTCAGTTTTTCGATGAAAGGTGACGAAAGAGGCCTTTTCATCAGTAGACGGGTACGGTTTTCTACCGGGATATGCCTCACTTTGCATGAATATGAAATTGCATCGAATTTTTTCGGATTCAACGACTGTAACAAAACCTTTGTATATATCAACACATAATAAATGGCTATTATGCTAGTATAGACACTATTTCACTAACACGCAACTAAAAACAAACTTTTAATGATTGTAATGGTTTGCTAAATATATATGGCTTTCAATGTATAAAAAAAGACAAATCGAGGTAAAACTGAAAAGAAGGGGATATAGAAAAGGCATAAAAACCTATCCTCAAGGAAGTTAACAATACGTTACTAAAAAACAAGTACGCCGGAATCCTTTAGCAATAATAATTTAAGTCCAGAGGCAAGTTCATCCCGAGGCCATCGGGTAGGTGAGGTGGAAGGTCGAAAATCGTGAACCTCGGACAAAACCATTATGTTAAAGCTTGTTTTTCTCAGCATATTCTTTGGCCACCTCCTTGACGGGTCTACCCAGGTCATCGGGCCAGTCATACGCCTGCTGACGACGCTTATAGCCATACTTTTGCAAAAAGTCATCGGCTCCTTCAGGTCCTCGACTACCATAGGCGTAGGGTTTAGGTTGAACATTTTTACGTTCCAATTCGTGCAACAAAGGGGTAAAAATTTCCCACGCCGCAATTAACTCGTCCTCGCGCAAAAAGTGACTCTGGTCACCGTTGAGGATTTCCAACAAGAGGGCTTCGTAAGCTTCAGGTATTTTGGCGTTGGAGTAACGACGACGGTAGGAAAGATCCAGTTCGGAAATGACGGGCTCAGAAAAAAGGCCTGGTCGCTTATTCATAATCTTCAGGTATACCGCTTCAGTGGGACCTACCCGGGCGATCAACTCGTTGCGGGAAATGTGTTGGTAATGCGGTTCGGGTACGTCTTTGAACTGCACCCGTACTTCCACTTTAGCCTCGTCCATGGCTTTTCCGGCCTTCATGATGATAGGCACTCCACGCCAGCGGTCATTGTTGATAAACAAGACTAAACTAGCATAGGTCGGAGTGATGGACCCTTCGGGGACGGTGTTGTCATCAGTGTAACCGGGTTCGGACCTATCCGTACTGCGCACGTATTGCCCCAGAATTACGTCTTCGATCTTGATGGGTGGGATATGGCGGAGGAGGTCGGCTTTGGCGGTACGCACATCATCCGCGTGCAAACTGGCGGGTTTTTCCATGGCCATGACGCATAACATCTGGATCATATGGTTTTGCATCACGTCACGGATTACCCCGTATTCGTCAAAGTAACCACCCCGACCTTGGGTACCAAAGGCCTCTTTAAAAGTGAGTTGCACATTATCAATGTACTTGTGGTTCCACACCGCCTCGAAAAAAATGTTGGCAAAACGGATAATGGGCATGTTTTTCACCATTTCTTTCCCCAGGTAGTGGTCGATACGGTAAATCTCTTCCTCTTTAAACAGACTCGAGAATTCGCCCAAAAACTGGCGGCACGAGGCCAGATCCCTTCCGAATGGCTTTTCAATCACGATACGGTTCTTAACGTTGGGATCATAGGCACCGGCCTTGATGCTTCTGGCCACCGAGACAAACACGCTGGGAGGGGTAGCCATATAAAACACCCGAATGTGATCGCGATTACCCTTGCCGTGTAGCCCTTTTTCCAACTCACGCTCGTGGTCCTGGATGAGACCGTGCAGACGTTCGAAACCTTCTTGACTGTCGTATTGACCACTGATGTATTCGCACAGAGCGAGGAACTGTTGCAACTGATCCTGGGGGGCGGTCTTCAACTTTTCCGAAGTAATACGCTCGTGGAAATCCTCGCGGGACAATTCGCTACGTGCATAACCAATGATTCGGACGCGTTCAGGGAGTAGTCCATTGCGGAAGAGACCGAACAGCGCCGGAAAGGTCTTCTTTTTGGCCAAATCTCCTGATGCACCGATCACTATATACGTGGGTGTATCCGTGGGTAAACCAAAGGAGCAATGTAATTCGATACTAGCACACGCTACAGTTAGTGTCCAGCCAGCAAGAGGCAACAGATATTATAAAATAAAGAGCCACTGATTTCATAGGAGATGTGAAGGGGAGTCTATGCCTCTACTTACCCACAATCACGGCACTGGCCACGTGGTGACAAGGGTTATCGTCAGGAGTAGCGGGCCGCGAAGACATTACACTGGTTTCGGTAGATATGGTGACAGGTCAAGCTGGGTGCACGAAGGAGATACGGTAACAATGACCAATCAATTTATGCATAGGGGGGTAACAATGATATAGTACTAAGGGCGTTAGCTGTAGTTTTACTCTTAGCGTGGGAGCAAAGACGACTCTTTGAATTGCGTATAATAGTTTAAAGTCCCATTTTTAAACAAAAATATGAGCATGTTTCAGGCTATACCGGCTATAATTTATGTCATGGAGAAGCTCGCTTGTACAGGCCAGAAAGGTATATTTGTAGTGCTTCCGGCGACGCTAAGCGAAGAAAAGAAATCTGTATCCCTGTTGTGGTCCACGGACGTTTGGAGGTAATTCTCAAGGGTAACCGTCACCGCAGGGCATTCCACCTTTGGCCTCAGCCCAGTCGAGTCGGCAAGACTGGTCATGTACTGCAAAGTTGTACGTTATAACCTGGTGATTCTCGACAATGTGACTGGCAGTAAAAATGGGGTATGGTAAATATCAAAGAGACTTACCTAGAATGTAAAGTGCGATACTAGCCGGTCAATCGAATTCGTGTACGATAACAAATATGAACTTAAGCAGAACCACCAAGTAATGCGTAAACAGGAAAACAAAAGGAAACAACAGGACACAAGCCACAGAAGTTCAGAAAGGTTTAACAGAGAGATATTGAAACCTAAAGCGAAACAGAAACCTGAATAAGAAACAAAGGGGAGGGTGCAGCAGGCGAGCCGTATACTTTACTAATATTTAGCCTGTGACGTTATGTACATTTTTCAAGCTCAGCAGACTGGGTTATATGCAAAGAGAGAAAGAAAGCGTTGAAAATTTACCCTGTTTTGGCCTCCTGCTCAGCCCACGCCCAGCGACCCAATAACGACAGGATGATTTCTTGACTAAATTTTGACCAGCGCCAACAACTATATTTCAGTCTATATTTTTCGTTTGATCTTATCGCTGTGAATGTGGCGAATCGAGCAAGCTATTTTCCCATCGGCTTAGTCAGCCCAGTTTGAAGGGGTAATTATGGGGATTCAGCAAGTTTTCCTTGAGGATTTCGTGGCCTATATACTCTACATTGTTACGTCTAATATGGTCCTTCCCTCTTACTGAGGAGATCAATCCAATACGTGATTCGCTCTACGTTCATACTGACCAATCATCATGCCTCAGGCCATTCGTAAGGTACCATCTGTTGGTGTAGCTATCTTGGACAGTCCTCTATACCTGTCTTCGAAGTAAGGTCTCTGGTAAAATGACACTGGCAAAAGTTGATGACGCATCCAGTGGATTTAAAGGGGTTTTCCACTTGACATTCTTTCTGGTATCACGTGTACCAGCATCCACATTGTCGCTGTGTTGAAGACCCCAGATGCCACTGATCCCACGACAAATTAAGCAGGCTTCTGAACCCCTTGCTGATTTAGTATCAGCACGAATGAGCATACACCATTGCAGAGCTGTAAAAGTATTCGCTCGCCTCATTTACATCGCACTGCATATCCCCTCCTTAACACGGAAATCAGAACGAGTGTGTTCTAAAGTCCACCAAGGCCTGTACGATTACCCAAAAATTAAGCAAAATCGATATTTATTCTAATATTGCTGGATAAAATAGATGTCATAACAACACAAGTGTACAATTACAAGAAAATGATGAGTCTGGTAGCAATAGCGAAACACCGATTTACCTAGAAATAAAAAAAAGATGACGATGGAGAAGATGTGACAAGAATACAGTAAATATTGAAGCATACATTCCCTTTCACATCCTTTAGATCTCAATGATGCTTAAATGACAGGATATGAGTACGGTATTGCTTGAGCGTGGATTTCAACTCCCGAAAGGGCATTTGTAACAAATAGTGTATTTCATAGGTGCTATGTTTTCCGTCCAAGTACTTGTACAGATCATGGAATCTAAGTTTCCGTCCAGAATATTTATCATCGATATCCCGGAGCCATTCCTCAAGATTGACCGGGGATGGCGAACTGTCCGGAGTCTCCTGGTCAGAAGGGCGGGCAACCTCAGAGGTGGAGTCTTGCTTTGTAGGGGTCTCCGCGACAGATGGGGGCTGGTCCCAGGGAAACACGGGTTTGATGTGTGAAGGAGTTTTGGCGTAGACGTAGGTATGGATCTCCGTGACCAAGTCGTGCGATAGTAGAAATTCCAACGCTCCAAAGTACATGATACGGTCGGCGTTATCCCGATTTTGGATATGTTTAAAGTAACTTTTTGGAGTAGAAAACGAGGCCAGAAAGTCCACCAGGTCAATTTTCGGGAACCGTCGCGAGAATTCGGCATTATAACTGCCCAATTGCGACAGATCGGCGTTGGGGGACACGATGTACTCGCAACCCAGCTTAGGCTTATTGATAACTTTGCACTTGTTCCAATAAATCATGTGGGCTGCTAAGCGGTACATTTGGGCTAACGAACAGTCAATCACACTGTGGAGATCACCCAGGGCTCGACGGTTGGGCAACTCACTAATCAGCAGTGCAATGGTTAGGTTCGCGTCGGGTGGTAACGACTGCAGCATTTGTTTGGGTTCTTCCAAGGGCAAAAGGATCTGGTGAGGTTGGATATAAGGGTAGGATGCCAGTCGGTGTTTCAATTCTTCATCAGGCATTTCCTGCCACACGTTTTCCTTGAGTTTGGGCACCTGAAGTGTGATGTGGAAGCGGTCGTCAATGGCCAACGGAATCGTCCAGCCGTAACACACAGCGTCGTACACTTGTACAATGGTGCGCGCCAAAGAACTTTGGGCGTAGGCCATCTCTTGCCATTCCCGGTACGCAGCTCCGTTGGCAGTGGCGGATTCCAACACACCCATGAGGACGTGTAGTTCGTTTGTAACATAATGCCGAACCTTTTGGGCGAATTTTAACACCGTACAGAGTTTAGCAATGACATGATCATAAATAAGGTTGACTTCCTTGTCGTGGTTGGGTGCGGACATATCTAATACGAACATCATGTGGAACATGGTCGCTTGGTATTGATTTGAAGGCATGGTGACGTTGTTTTCCCCTTCCGAATCCGAAGAATCGTAATCAAACAGGTAGGGAAGTGATGCTGCGGATTGATTGGGTGATTTCCGGTTAGAATGACCGGTAGCGCTAGGTCTGCGTCGGGGTTTCCCCGTGTCTGTTTTCGACGGAGCACCAGGTGTTCTATGACGGAAGCGGGTACATAAGGCATGATTCGGTAACAGGCTGCTACTGTCGACGGTACACGAATTACCGGTAACTTGAACCTCGTCGTCCGTATCCACCTTTTGATGAAATAACAAGGGCTGACCCAGAAAAAGTAGGTCATCAACCAGAAACTGGAACCGCTGGTTACATAGGGCGGCCGTACGGGCGATAAACGTCAGAATTACCTTGTTACTGAGCGGTAGTCCCGAGTGGGTGGACCAGTTTTCGGTGGACATCCGCAACGCTGCTTCCCCCGGGTACACTGGCGCGGGTTCCGAAATGGTAGAGGCATCTTCCACCAAGGAGTGGTAGTCCAAGCCCGGTGAATAATATTGGAGACCACGCATTTCGTCTGTGAAGGCGTATCCCGTGTTGGGTATAGAGGAAGAATGGTCCCGTTCTCGGGGACGTACTTGGTCGTTGGAGAAAATATACCCGACGGGTCGGTCAGTGACGAGTTCGGTGGGATGGCGGGTGTAGTGGTCTGACCTCGTTGTCGTTCCGCCGGTGGGCAATTGTGTTCCAAGTGGGCATGACGAAGGGGTTGAAGCAGTACGGTTGTGGCAGCGTTTTTGTTGTAATGGATTGAGTGGATATCGAAATACGACTTGACGTTCACGGCTGGATTCCGTGATTAGCACCACGGAAAGTAGGTTGGGCATGGTCGTTAAGGCTAAAGAAGGGGACAAAACGTGGGTTAAGAATTGTACAACTAAAACTAAACAGAATCACAAAGACAACCACAACACCATAAAGAAAGGAGAAGCAGAACAACCCAATATCAACGAGGAAGTTGCTAACGATTGTAAGGAAATGAACTATTGACCCACCTCGCCGGGAAGTGGTTAGATTTTACAGCTATCGGTGAGCCTGCACGTTGCCTTTCTACATCAACTGAACAGCGTATGTGTGAGGGTGAAGGTCGAAGTAGTTGGAGCATATAAACCGATTTGGGGCTACGACGTGACCTATTTTTTCCGGTTGTTATGAATAACTTTTCTACTCTCACACTTTGATTAACCTTGATTCACGGCTTGGCTTGTTGGCGCATGTACTCAAATCACTACGTTCACGTTTACTACTTTTTACCGCATACGCTTACGGCTAATAGCAGCGGTGCACCGTGGATAGACTGGTTTATTATTAACGGACTTGCTACAGATGACCTACATCCTACCCACATACTTACTACTGCACGTAGTGGTCGTTCCTTCATTTTTTTATTTAGCCTGACAATTTCCTTCTAATATTGTTAGTTTAACTGATTCTGGGTTTGCAAACCAGTATTTTTTTCCGCGCGTTTCTTCGCTAACATAGCCCAGCACGCTAACCCCGACGTGGTTGATAATTGGCGATACTGACCCTGTACAGCGTTAACGTCGTCCGCCATGATCGTCACCAAACCCGGCTGGGTTCAGCATGAAGACGACAAGGGAAAAAAGACCACTCTTTTCTCACTTTCCCTGCACCCAGACGGTAGCCGGCTAGCCACGGGCGGATTGGACAACAAGGTGAAAATATGGAACGTGGCTCCGATGCTCCATTCCGAAGCGGAATTAGATCCTAACGTGCCCAAACTTTTGGCCACTATGGGTCTGCATAACGGAACCGTCATGTGCGTGGCGTTTTCCAACGGCACAGGTCAGTATTTGGCCTCAGGTTCCGACGATAATATTGTTCTAATCTGGGAATGTGACATGTCCAACTCGGGATCGTTTGGTAATTTGGGTAGCCACAACGTGGAAAATTGGAAAGCGGTACGTCGTTTGGTGGGTCATGAATCCGACGTCACTGACTTGGCATGGTCCCCTGAGAATACTTATTTGGCGTCCTGTGGGCTGGATCGGAAAATTTTTATCTGGGATGGCCAAACTTTTGAACGTCTCCGATGTTTAACCGCCCACCAGGGTTTTGTCAAGGGACTCACTTGGGATCCCGTGGGAAAATACTTGGCTTCCCAAGCCGATGATCATACCCTCAACATTTGGAAAACTAGCGACTGGTCCCTCGAAGCCCAGGTCAAGGAACCCTTTGAAGATTCCGCTAATAGTACCTTTTACAGCCGACCCAGCTGGTCTCCGGACGGATCGTATGTGGCCGCGGCCAATGCCGCCGAGAAAGACGTGCCCATTGCTTCGATTATAAGGAGGGACCGGTGGAAGAATGAAATTTCGTTGGTGGGACATAGAGACCCGGTAGAGGTGGTACGCTTTAATCCCGTGCTGTTCTGGCAGGTCGAACCCAATGACGATGGCACTACTACCAAGGACAAGGACGACTCCCAGTTGACGTGCGTATGTGCCGTAGCCAGTCAGGATTGTAGCATTTCAATTTGGAGCACTTGTGATCCTCGGGCCGTTTCGGTAACCGAAGAAATATTCGAACATAATATCATGGACATGGACTGGAGCTCTGACGGTATGAACTTGTTTGCGTGTTCGTTCGACGGTACTATCGCTGTCATTCAACTGAATGAATCGGAGATGGGCCAACCCATCAGTTTGGACAAAAAATTTCAGCTGCTGACCAAGCATGGTTACAAGCAGAAAAAGGTGGTCATGGCGGAAACCCCCGTTCAGTTACAACTGGAGGAGGAGTACGCCACGGCCAGTAAACAGGCCGCCCCTTTGATGACATCTACTACCACTACGACAGATCCTACCCCGGACACGGCTCTCTCAGTCCCACGAGAACCGGCACTATCGGTTACGGCCGAACCCAATATCCCTCCTGCACCGGCCGAGGCCCCGCCGAGTAATTCACCAACCCCTGCCCCTCAGAAGATGACCATCACCAAGGATGGTCGGAAACGTATCCAACCCATGTTCCTTCGCACTCTTACCAC
>JAOPJG010001078.1:0-13083 GCA_027478255.1 Dispira simplex | reverse complement strand
TTACGAAAAACAATAGGACGAAGTGTTGATCTCTGGTTTCGGTCGTAAGGGCCGTGCTGTTGGTGATCTTCCAGGTGTTCGCTTCAAGGTCGTCAAGGTGTCCGGTGTGTCTCTTCTGGCCCTGTACAAGGAAAAGAAGGAGAAGCCCAGATCTTAAATTTTCTCCTAGGGACAAGCAAATTTCAGCCAGCTCCAATAAATTGTCAAGTCGTTTTTATTAAAAATTATGTTTTGACTTGTAAGGTGAGAATACCCTGGAGAAATTCATGCGATATGCAATAGCTGAATAAAGAGTAGTGGTGAACGAACTGTAGCATTGGACACTCACATTGAGCTAGTAGCTGGAGAATGCCGTGTAGTTGTACCTGGTAGTGCGAGTCAACCTGTCTTTGCTGAGAGTTACAATAATGACAATGAGTCAGTGGGGGCGGGATGGGTATTAGAAATGATAAGTTGACCTTGGTGGAATCAAGTTGATGAAAATGTGCTTATGACAAGACACGGTGACGAGCGATTACAGTGAGAATTGCCAGGCATTGCTGGGAGATGTAATGAAAAGGAAGGTTTACATAAAGTAATATCAGTATACGCTATACCGTGTAAAACGAAACGTTCCAGGGTCGTCCTGGTGTAATATTTCGAAAACAAGTCCAACGACTTTGTAGGCGATTATGGATCATCATCTCCAGTTGATGGGTTGAATAAGTAAATATGCTTCCTGTAACAATTTAATCCATACCATTGTTTCCTTCCTAAATGAAAAATTTGCACGGACGTTTACTCCTTGATTACATTCTAAAAACCTAATGTTCAAACAGAACCCTGATCCAAAAGTGGCTTTAGACATTGGTGCCACCGAAAAGGGCTCTTTCGCGGTCAACCTCAATGTCGAATACGTGTTCTACAGGTTGCTCACCATTAATCTTTATTGAGCTGCTGTATATTTGATGAATTTCATGTCACACCAGTCACAGCCAGGGGTTGCCGTGCAATCTTTCCATGGTGTCCACCGCATCACAAAAAATTTCAATGGAAATGACTTGAGAATTTATTGGATCTAGCTGACATTTTATTCGCCCAGCTCGATGTTGGTCTTTTCCGAGACGTAGATACCGTCCAAGAACTTACGGATATCCTTGTTCTTGGCCAGAGTGGATTGCTGGATACTGGCAGCGGATTGGGAAACGTTTTCGACGTCGTTACCACTTAGGATGATTTCGTCCTTCTGGGCGGTGGAAATTTCACACTTGACACCATCCAACAGCTGGATACGACGGACGACCTTTTCTCCCAAAAAGTTACGAATTTCCACAATCTTGCCTTCGCCGATGATATTAACGTTGATGGGAAAATGGGCGTACACGTAGCGCATCTTGTACAGGAAACCCTTGGTGACCCCGGTGATCAGGTTCTGAATGTGGGAAGTCACGGTACGAATGCAGGCGACGTGCTTGCGGTTACCGCCCCAGACGATCACCTTGAGCTTGTCCTTGCCAGGGCGTTGGAATTCAACACCAATGTGACGGAAGCTCTTGGTCAGGGAACCCCGAGGTCCAGTCACCTTCACCACGCGTGCCTTGACGGACAAGGTGACATTGCTGGGGATGGTGATGATTTCGTCTTTGTAAATGTCACGCATATTGGCACTCTTTGTTGGTAAGGAAGATAAATGTTGCCAAGGAGAGCACAGTTCGTAGATGAAATGTTATGTAACACAGAGAAAAATTGAATCAACAGGTTAGTCATTGGGAAAATTTACAGTCGGTGAAGTTGATAACTAGCCACGATTCCTTTTACATGGTTGCACCTTCAAAGTACAGTACGGGTTTATAGATGGACGGATGGATGGGTAGATGAGCTAGGGCTGTGAGAGGTATGCCAGGCTCCAATGAAACGATCTTGGATAACAACCGTTGGATTATATTTTTTACGTAACGGGCACCGGCTAAGGTTCATTCATTCATGCATGCATCCATCCATCTATCCCATCGCTGTATGTAGCCATTTCGAGGGGTATTGGGCTAGAAGGAGGCTATTTACGCGGAATGTTACAAGAAGTCCAACCTGTCTGATTCGGTACGTCGCATCAATCGAATGGTATGGTACGACGCTGGAGCTCCGTTCGTTCAACAATACTCACCTGGAAAAAGTAAGAACGTCGATAGTGGCCACGTAAAGCGTTTGGAGAAGAGGAGGAACTCTTGACCTGCCGGACCGTTGCGGGTTATAATATGAACTGGATTTCTGGGATGGTGGATGTGGCAGGAGGGGTA
This sequence comes from Dispira simplex, assembly GCA_027478255.1. NCBI lineage: Eukaryota > Fungi > Kickxellomycota > Dimargaritomycetes > Dimargaritales > Dimargaritaceae > Dispira > Dispira simplex. The sequence goes on along the minus strand of JAOPJG010001078.1, from coordinate 10,810 downwards.
GGCTCTGTTCCGCCAGAAAAAAAATCACAGTGGTAGGTGGGATTAACGGTGGGGGAATCCCCTGATGGGATGGGTTTACTCACGTGACATACTAATTCCTAGGTATTTATTTATCCCACGGGGAATAATAGTCTCCCCTCCTACTCTCTTCACCCCCTCCCCCAAAAAAAAGTGCAGAGCATATTTCCAATCTGGCTCAGAAAAGCCAACACGTAGGGAAGCGTTGGGGGGCAGGTATCAGGGTGTCCTCGACTAGCACTATCAATGATGGTACTTATTGCGGCGGTTGGGCGGGGAAAAGAAATATACAGGGTGAAACGGTGCCATCTTTTTCTCTTGGACTTTAACCTACAAGTCTTGATTCCCTTGTTCGGGTATATTATCCGTATCATTTATTACAATTAGCTTATTGCTTTTGTCCATCCGTTTAGATTTCACATTCTATTAACGCTTTTCCCTGGTATCGCCATGACGTTCCTCAGCTTACGCGGACTCAGCTCGTCACCACTGCATCGCCTGTCCGCCCGTAGTGCACTTCTTCGCCGTGCGGGTATTGCCCAGGAATATAACCGACCAAGCGGTTGGCTGTTTGGCGAAAAGGTAGGTATAGAATGGTATCTGAGAATTGTAAGCTATAGCGTTTGATCATGCTGGTGCGGAGTGAATGTCCGTGAAGGAGTATATAGACCCGTGGCACCTGACTAATCATGAATCCTGTGTGATGATATTTTGCTCTGGTTTTTGTATGATTTTTAACATTCGTGTTATACCCACCGCTATCGGGATATTCCAAAGCCGCTTAAACCTGGTCAAAAGCGTAAATGGGAGCCCTGGGAACCCATTTGGTATTTCGGATATTGGGGAGGAATGTTCCTGTTTGGCGTGGCCTTGTACTATAAGCCTGACACATCAATCCAAACCTGGGCCCTGAACGAGGCCGAACGTCGTCTCAAGGAACGCGGTGAGAACTTTGACTACCCCCACACACCTATCAAATGGTAATGACCTTGCTGGGTCTGGCTCGTCGATTTTTGCTATACCTACGCCAGACCAGCACTATCACCGTTTGTGCTCTACTCATCTATAGTCCTTGGTGATGGCAACTTAGCTAGTGTTCAAGTCTAGAGGAATATTTTCATCCTCAAAATTAAATTTTTTTTGGACTTATGTGGATGAGAAATTCGTTTTTTTTTATATCTCGCACTCTTCTCTTCCACCTTCGGATGAGTGTCGCTGGAATGGAATAAAGAGGATTCGAGTCAATGCAGTGTATTAGTTACAATAAATTATTATCAGTTGTACGTTTCGCCGACCGTCTTTACTTCATCTCACCTTAGAACCACACTATCATTTCCAGTAGTTTGGTGGTCCTACCCGACCATTGTGCTTTTCCCAAAGAGTGCTCCTATCAGTGCTTTGTTGTGGTGACTTTGAGCATTTTTACTATAGCTATTACTGCAATGCATTCTTTTTTTTTGTTATTTTCTGCATTTTCACCTCACTTTTGCTTTGGTTATTTCCGACGTCTACACTTTATTCTATACTTTTTTCAACTCAGACTGTAACACCTAACAAAGATGGAATTGCCGGTAGTAAAATACAAGCGTTCCCATTATATTGAAACAGATACGGGAAACAAAGTTAGCCGCAAGTCGGTTATCTATGGTAGCCAGAACATTACTCTATCGGGCAAGGTAAGCGTACCATGATGATTACGGGCGGATAATGGTTGGTACAGGCCTACCCAACACCGTCATATTGACCCTCCCCTTACTCAAGGGAGCCACTCATTAATAACCCTACAGGGAACTGGCGGTTTACCATTTCAGTATGTAGTGCCAACTCTTGCTAATATTGTAAAACATTTGTCAATATACAAATTCCTCAATTACTTTCCACTGGCTAGACCATCATACAAGCCGGATGCGTTATTCGAGGGGACCTGCGGAGGGCCGGTGGAGGCCAAACTTTGGTTATTGCCATTGGCCGGTATTGCCTACTCGGTGAAAACTCGGTTATTCGACCACCACACAAGACGTACAAGGGCGTGTTTAGCTACTACCCCATGAAAATCGGTGACTACGTAACCATAGGTGAAAATTCCATTGTAGAGGCGGCCAATATTGGCAACCACGTTCAAATCGGTAAAAATTGCATCATTGGTCGATTTACCATTATCAAGGATGGGTGTCGCATTGAGGACCATACCGTTGTTGCACCGAATACCGTCATTCCGTCGTTCTCGGTGTACAGCGGGAGTCCCGGGCGGCTTGTTGGTGAACTACCCGAGTGCACCCCGGAAATGTATGAAGCACGATCCAAAGAATTTTACTCCAAGTTCGTGGCCATTTAATTCTGGGTGTTGTAGTGTGTAACTAATAAACGATCAACCAACGTATCAAGCCAAATTGCAATTATTTAACCAGTACAATTGCAAATTTAATGAGGGGTCATATCCTTCGTATGTTACTAAGTGGGCCAAACGGTATTCCTCTCCTGTTTTCAACAAGAAAGGACGAAATATGACCACAATTACCATTAATAATGCGTACAATGGTCATATCTCGCAGTATTGTTCTTCAGTCCGCTAATGGGATTTACGCTATAAAGACCACTCTATTCTGTTTTATTTTGTAATCTCTAGATTTATCAACAGCTGTTTATTATACGAACAATAAAAGCAACCCTGGTACAATATAAAACCTAGTCCCTGTCACCAGTCTTCCGATCTTGTTGCTGTTTCCGTACATCAGCTTCGAGTTGCATTAGCCAGGGCAAGGCAATTTCCTTTTTACTAACGTCGCACCGTACCATCACCGCTTCGTGAAGTGCCTTGAGTGCTATGGTTTGAGTTGTGGGACGTGGCTCTTCCAAAAGGTGGCGTCGAATCCGTGGTAGTAGGTAGTCGCCAAAGAAGGGAAACGGGAAAGAGGTGACCTGTTCCGTCAGCAATTGCAGATACTGACCGTGGTGCAATGAAATTTGCATACCTTTGGTCAATTGGGCAGCGTCGTTGATGGCCCCAGCGGGAGCGATTCGCGTACTGTGAATCTTTTCGCAGAGGGATTCAGTGAGCGTCAACGTCAATGCGGCGTCGTATTTAAATAAACATTTAGTGAGGAACGTGTAAGCCGCCTGGAGCTGCTGAGGTTCCAATTGGTCGGGATAGGCGACAAATAGTATTTGTTGGTAGTAAGCAGCCAGGGTTTTCGTAAGAGGCCCTAGTCGCGGGCACTCGAAGATGGTCAAAAAGAGACGGTGACACACGGCACGCAAGTAGGGAGCATAAGGGCAGTCTGTTTGCGTTGGTACCAACACGTAAGCATGTAACAAGGGTAAAATGAATTGCTTCAACCAGGACCCCGAGAGCTGAGGGGTTAATATTTCTACCGTTTGCAAAATGTACAGCTGTCGAAGTTGTTGGGCAAACGACGGCAAATTTCTCGCCACGGTGTGAATATCCGGGAATGGCTGTCCTGAAAAACTATATATCGGATATTGACACCTGCTGACCAAGTGGTTGGCCACCTCATGTGCCAATCGGGAGGATGACGGCTGCGAAGAACCACGGTGTTCCGTATCTAACAGAGCCAATATGGGTTCTAACAGTTGGGTACACGTAATTTGATAAGTCGGGAAACCATCTAGCCCGTAAAGGGTCAAAAGTAGCGGGGAAATTTGAGTAAAAATATTCAAAGGGCGACAAATCAGGGCAGGGCACAAAGGGTCGGCAGCGAAATCGCCACTGAGGAAATGGGACGACGTGGTCCGCAACGTCAGTACCATAGCTAGGATGGTAGTGCGAATAAATTTCCCAAGTACCGAGTCATCAGCAGCAGTTTGTCCAAGGGGACGAGGAGTACCATCCACCGAGCTGGGGGACTGGCGTGTAGGGTCACGAACGAGGTCGCTCAACGGATTACCAGAATGGTTCAGGGTAGCTTTAGAATTCCCAAGCGTATCGTTTTCGAGCCAGCCGTAGCGATCAGTCACCAAATACAAGGTGTGGGCATGAGTTTCCCACTTTCCGTAGTGGTGGACAACAGTTGGCGAATGGTTGGCTCGTACAAGGAGAAACCGGTAAAATCGTAAAATCCCCGGAAGCTGTTTAAACAGTGGATGGCCGAACCGAGTATCTAAATGTGTAGGTGGGCCGAACAGAATTGGTGATGGAGAAGATTGCGGGGTTGGGCAGTTAGCTTCATTCGAGGATGTTTGCCACCAGGTATTAGTGATGTCTATCCGTAGCAGTAGGGGGTGCCCTATCAGACAATCTACCATCCAGTGTGCTAAAGTACGGGCATTCGAAGGCGAGAGAGTAGTCAAAGCGGTCGCCATGGTAGTGTCGTCGGGAAAAGCAGATGCAAACCGGCTTAGCCCGTAAATAGCCAGTCCTGAAAGATAAGCGGAGCTGGTCAGCGACGGTTGGGCAACAAAATGTGACAGATGGTCCGCCAGCAAGCGCATTAAACTGTCGTGTAGTTTCAGCAAAGTGGTTGGTTTTCCAGGAGAGTTCCGAAGTTCCGGTTCCGTGACCCTGAGCATGGCGGCGGAGCAAAGAACCCCCAGGGCCAAACAAGTGGGTGTATCCGTGGCCAGTAACCAGTGTAAACTGGCCACTAGGAGTCTACCGTGTTCAAGGGGAGGAAAATTAGGGGTGTCCCAAACTTTGGTAACACTATCCAAGCCGGCCGGTGTTTGTGGCGTGAACCAACGCGAAGACCAGATCGTACCACTTAATGTGCGAGACCATCTATTGAACCAGGATGCGGGGGCACCGGTAAAATCTTCTTCCAAAAGGGACGAAGTTTGCGGAAGACCCAACAGTTGTTTCCAAAGGTATTGGTACATCTGGGAGACCCGGATCAAGTAGTGGGTTCCAGATGGGATATGCTCTGTAGGGTATCGTACCGGAGAAAGATCCGCGTTAATCGTGGAGGATGTACCCGGAATACCCTCACATATTGTGCACCATCCTGTCCATAACCGTTTGTGCCAATTTTGCAACGCCGTAGAATCCACAGAGGCTGGAAGATGGGTAAGAAAATGTACCAAGCTAGCCAGTAAGGAATCAAGGTAGTAGTAACTACCGATGAACCCAGCCAAGGCCCCGGTAGCGTCGATCAGTGTTTCGCCCAACGCTAGAGGGTTGACATCGTACACCTTGCCGGTGGACAAAGCACATGTCATATACAGAGCCAACAAAGAGGGAAGGTGGGGTTGCGCCGTATGGTTTGGTAGCCAGTGTCTCAAGGTATGATGTGCCGTATTCACCACCGTGTGGGCCAAGGATTGTTGATCCCAGGGGATACTAGTAGCCCGGCGCAGCCAACTAGCCCATAGAGTGGCACAACAGTACACCATGGTTTGGGCATCACAGGGAGTCCCGGAGGACAAAACGGTAGGTTCCAGGGCTTGTTCGGCCAGCGTCAAGGTGGTCTGGACAAAGGGGGTAGTAAACCACGAGGTTGGTAAACGAGGCGCATGGCGTTGAATAAGTTGTAGGCTATCCCAGACCTGATGCGATGGTGTCCCCTGGTCGAATTGTACCACATGTGCGTGGGCTTCAATCAGCCGCTGGGTTAGGGTAGGTTCCGGTTTGACTGCACTCATAACACCAGAAAATTGTGTAACGCTTGGTGAAATGGTGACGAGAATGGGTTTAATTGGCTTCGGGTGGGTTAAATGCAATATTATTTACAAGTACATAAAAATCAGCGAGGTAAGGAAATGCCTAAGAAAGAAAACCAGGAAAACTCCATGAATCCCGTAGTCACACTGGTTTTGGGCAGGAACAGTAGATATCAGCATACAACGCGCTGTGTGAAGTGGTGTAATGATCCCTCTGGTCCCAGTCCAAAGCCTGACCCTCACAAGTCACATGCTGATGCTACGCTAAAAGCATAGGAGGGAGCAATTTTAGCTGGGACATTAGCCGAAAAGCATTACGCTTGCTACTGGGTGCAGTGAGACTGGATTTTGGACAAACCTTTCTGCTGACGGAAATTCCGAGTGATGTGTCTACTTTGACGAACCCAAAGAGTGAGGGTAAATAAAGGCAAAACTACGTATGATGTGCAAATTCATTTCTTTTATATACATACACTCTCTCTTGTAATACATTGCAGTTATTACTTTGTAGAACTAGTTACAATCCTCCGTGTCGAATTGACTAACCATTTTTGTCGAGAGTGGTCAATGGGTCATCCTGCCCGCGCCCTTTAGTTGCCCCACAGTTTTGTTTTAGAGCGCTTGAACTTCCACGGTGTAGCTCTACCTTCTCTATGGATGCGCTACCTGGTCCATTCATATTACACCATTACCCCGTCCTGGGTGTATTGGAATCCTACTCCCTATCCAACGAGCATCCAGTTTCGGATCCCGACAGTCAGCCTGTTGCATCTCCGACTCGAATATCACCCACAACTTTGGAACCCCATTGGTCGTCCTACACTACCACGGTCAAACGGCGGGTGCTCCAGCATTTCGGTAAATACCCGTTAGAGGCCAATTGGGACGCTACCAATGCCAAAGAAGCCCTATCTGGGTTCGCAGTTGTACCTGTACACGAGGTAAGTAACATGTACTCACCTCTTGCTCGTCGTGGTGCCCTAATATCCCTTGTCAAATACATAGAGTACGAGTCTCCCCCAGCTGACACTAACACGCATCTTTTACTTCGTTCTATCCCATTTAACGGTATCATCTCTTGATACCTCGTATCTCTCTCCTTGCCTATGTCGAATACGAATACTCCGTCCGAACGCAGGGTGACTATATTTCCTCTAAAATACGGTATCTACCCAGCCAAAGCATCAACAGCTTGGAGAATGCCATCCAGGAAGCCAGACGTAGTCATTCCCAATTCTCGCCCTTGAATCGCCACTCTCCTCTATTTCCCGAAGGTCTGATTTCCCCACAGTGGATGACCTGTCACCATCAACGTTACCCTTCGGTCCTGGTGTCTTTCCATGACCTCAAATTCCATCATAATATCTCTGCAAATGTACCGCAAGCATCAACCATGGGGGATCAGACGCACCCTTTGGCATCTCAGAGTGTCGATTCGTTCACACTGGCTGACGAAAGGTTAGCTAGCGATCTACTCTATGGGCAACGCATCGCCAAAATGCGTGGTCTCCGCTATATTCCCTTGCTTATTGTGGACGAAGAGGAACACACCCAGAGCTCGACGGACGAACGCATTCACCGGATTCGCAAGCGTGCCTCGGTAGACGGGAAATTGGCCCTAACCGTGCTAAGGCCAATGAACTCGGAACAATTCGACCAGACGATGGTGGGATTAACCCAGGGATTACTGGATTACTCCATGACCCATTACCGCGAATTGGCCAAACGGGCCAAGCGACGTAGTCAACACCTGATGGTAGCGGATTTGCCTTCTCCTGGACCGGTTCAGGATAAACCCTCGATGGCCGATAATGGTGCTTCGGGTGACTCCACTGGACCTATGGTCACCGCGGCCACTAGTTTTGCGGATCTGACGTTTGCCACATTTGGCCAGCGCACGGAAACCAAATACATTGATCCGCATGGATTACCCATGGAAGGGTGGTTGGTACGGTATCAGTACAAACAGGGCGTATTTGCAGAGTTTCGCCAGGACATCGTCACCGCTCTGAAACATTACTGCGAGGCGTACACCCATATTTTGGATTATGCTGAACGGGTGGCCCAACGGGGCTACCCCCAACTCGACCGGTTACTACTCTTCACTCCTCGGTGGGAAGAACTACGAGCGTTTATGGACTCGTTGTGTTGGAAAATCCGTAAACTCTACTTTTATACCAACTCCCATGCTTCCAGTGCCGAAAACTTCAACGGGTACATCAATTCGTTTTCCTCCATTTTGCATAACGCCGGTTACGGGGAAGAAGCCAGCTACTATTGGAACTGGTTGACGAATCAACACCAAACTTTTGCGGCTTTGCTCGAACTGGGAATTAAGCACCGGCTTCAACTACCATTATCAACTTTGCCCAACGCCCGACTGAGTGGTTCTGGGCGCGACATGACGTCTGGACAAGCCGGGGGTTTGGTCATCGACCGGAGCGTCATTGCTTCCTATACGATACCGGACGTTGGTACCAATCCTGCCACACTGGTGCAACACCCAGGTCACTATTATCACGCTGCGGCATTGTGCAACGCTCAATTTCGTAACACTCTAAGCAAAGAGTTAGCTGGTAATGAAGCGACCACGGGGATGGAAGGATCCGCAGAGGAAGATCCCGTGCGACGAAATTACGATCGGTACTACTCAGTCCCTTTGCGTGATCGACCCGTTGACCAATCTTACCAAACCTCCATCGGTTTGCTCACGCACGCCTACGAATTGTTTCGGCAGTACCGGAACGTACGGTATACCTTGTATATGGCCAGCGAAATCGCCGAGACTTATTTTGAATGGGGAAAATACGACACCGCTACCAAATTTTTTGAAAGGATTGCCAAAACCTACCGCCGAGAGCAATGGGCTACGATCCTCTCCTCCACGCTCCGGTGGTCTCTCCACTGTGCCGTTGAAACTGATGCTTGGGCGAGCGTTGCTAAATTACTATTGGAATTGCTCGCTCCGAATCTACCGGTTTCTTCTCAGGAACGAGATGAATATCTCACCAAATTGTTGAAAATTCTGGACTTAAAGGAATTCTCGACTGCCGACGGAAACCCGACCGAAACCTCTGCTGACCCCAGCCTTTCCCCTCAGGGTCAAGCTACCGCTACGGGGGACGGCTTCCCAGTGACGCTGGATATGACCACCGTGCACCCGTGTATTACCTGCCATATCCAATTCGCCTCAGTTATGACCCATTATACCTTGGATCCCCGTCCAATGAAATACCAGATTGCTCTAATCGTGCCTCCTGGGGTGCTCTCGGTCCCTCTGGTGCCCGTAGCCATCCGAGTAGAATTCAGTGATACAAGATACAACTATACTATCAACCACAGTGCGATGTCCAATGAATCTGCGCAGGCCTCAGATCAGGAAACTCCACGGATGGTCCAGCAATCTATGCAGCAACACCCTCTGGTAGCGAACAACAACCTTGCTGTGAATCAAAACGCTTCGTCCGACCATTCCTGGCGGGTACAGTGGCAAAACTGTGACCCTACCCGCACGAAGGAGAGCAACCATACATACACGGATTTGTCGCTAACCGATGGCAGTTGTAAAGTGTTACAATGCACTCTATGGCCCCAGAGTCCGGCCACAATAACCGTCACCCGTGTTTTGGTGGATATAGGCCCCACATCACGTCGGCTTACATTGCTGTTTCCGTTTGAGGACGTCGGTGCCCCCACCACTGGCTTCGTGCCCGGAGAGGCCCTGTATTCTCACAAGATCACCTGGTGGCCGGTGGTGGCTAACCACCCTTTCGGATTTGCACGATTTGATCGTCCCAGATGGCTCACTTGTTCCCAATTATCTTTTCCCGAGGATGAGCAGTCTTCCAGACTACGTTGGAAAGCTCTGCCGTACACTGGGTTTACGCATCGGTTGACGGTTCAACCGGCATTATCTCGTCTGACTGCTGCGTGCAACCTAAATCACCAGCCGGTTTACGTGGATGAGTGTTTCCCGGTGGTGATTACCCTCACCAACCAAGAAATCTGTCCGATTCGCGCCCGTTTAAAAGTAGAATTGGACGATCCACTAGGCCAGTTGTCTCAAACGCCGTGGGCAACTCAATCCCCACCTACTACCTCACCCTGTCGGCAGCTGGCTATGGTCGAGATTGCGGATGGGAAACCCATTCCGGCTGGTGAGACCAGCACGGTTACTTTTTACGTGGGTGGTTTCCAGGCGGCGGGTGTGGCCCAAGTAAAGTGTCACTTTCAGTACCAACCTACGCTGTCCAGTGGTGCCTCCGATGATGATGGTAACCCTGAAGAGACTACTTGGTCGGATCTGGTGCGAACAGTGTCCAACGAAGTAGTGTACGAATTTCCGGTATTGCAACCCTTCCTGGCAGTGTACCGTTGTAGCCCTCTCTCCATGAGTAGCGTCAAAGTATCGGCGGATATGCCCACATTCACCCCGGATGATACCAACGATACCGGGCATGATCCACTCATGGCTACTACCGGGGATGGAGATTCCAGATCGACCTCCTCGGCTCCGTCGGCGTATTGGGTGATTGGTCAGCTTCGTAATATCGCTCATCAGGGTGTAAACATCAGCGACTGGCAGCTGGTGCCGGTTGCAACCGACTCGTCAACGACTTCAGTACCGTGGTCAAGTTATCGATTTCCGTCAAATTCCTCACCCGAGTCGAATAGCACATTGGCATCCCGACAGTATTGGACCCACGCCTTCCAATTGCTCACAACATTACAGCTGGGCAATGTTACGAGTGCTGATAATCAAGGACCCGTGGTGTACACCCGTGTAGTCTGGCGACGCTCATTGTCCCCGTCATCCCAGACTGCGGCCAATATCCCGGAAAGTGGATGGAACACCACCCTGATACCTGTATACCCCCAGGACCTTAATTCTCACACCATTATGGTCCTGACTGACTGTGCTCCGGTTACGTCGTATGGCACATCTTTTGACGTCACTTTTTACGCGACCAACACCAGCAGTACTAGTGAAGACGTGGACGTCAGCATCCAAGAATCAGAAAACGGCGCCCACGTCGTGGCTAACCAACTGACCCCTCGGCGGCTAGTATTGGGTGCAGGTGAAACATGGCAGTGGACGGTGGCCTGCGCTACCCCACGTTGTGGGCTACTCAGCCTACCTGTATTGGTGGTGCATCCGGCCAGAAAAGGCTCCTTCACA
>JAOPJG010001077.1:0-13120 GCA_027478255.1 Dispira simplex | reverse complement strand
AGTATACGCAATTACAAGAAGGGGCGGAATGCAACGTAGCGACGAGAAAGGATAGATGGCATGCGTTATTATTAACTACGACCTTTGTTTTCTCAAATCTAAAACATAACAAGAGGAAAGTGAGGGGAAATGGACTAAATGCACAGTTCGTCTGAGTCGGGAATATTTGCGGATGGGTCGATGACCCACTCAAACACTTGGCCGAAAATTTATCACTGTGCTTTTACTTTACATATATTTTTTTTTCATATCTGGTCATTTGATAAGGAATGTTAAAATCAGAACACATGTACGTTCTCGTAAATAAAAGAAAACAGCGCTGTATTTTTGTAATTATACGAAATGATACATGTATTGCTTAACCTTTTGGAGACATTGTAATCGTCAGATACAAGTCGAAGCGGAATAAGGTTGTTGAACTAAATCTGGCATCCTTCATTTTTTTAAGATGACGAAGAGAATAGAATACAAATGATAGACAAGCTGTAGAGAGCGTACGAGGAAGGAATGCTATTCCGAAACTACACCCATGGGCACGAAATAAACGGACATCAGGGAGGAGGTTTTGTGAAGGATGAGAAAACAATGGTGAAGCGTCACGAACACGCAAAAACCAGCGAGGACAAAAGTCAGAGTAGTAACGACAGAAATCTAGAATGCGTCCAAATCACAACGAAATGGAATTGAATCCGATTGATTGATAAGCAGTTTAGGATAGCGTTCTGATATCTCGTCCAGAAACGCTTGGGAAACTCCCGGGCAGCCCAGGGCATTGAGAACCCGGAGATGCGCGCAGTGGTGTAATATGGTCATAAAAGCCACATCGGTAAGACTATGGCAGTACGATACGTGCAGCACCTGTAGCTGACGACAACGGGTGGCTAGTGCAATCAGTGCTGTGTCCTCCACAAGAGTACAGTGACTCAAATCCAGATACCGGAGCTGTGAACAGCGGTGAGCCAACTGAATAATTCCGAAAGTTGTCAATTGAATATTCCACGCCAGTGATAACCGAGTCAGACGAGGCATGTGCTGTACCAACTTGGCCAACACAATATCCTGGCGGCCACTACCGTCGAGATTCAATGTTTCCAAACTGGCAAGTTGAGGGGCAAGTCGTTGTAAATGGTAGTTGTTTAGCCCTTTGCAAAAGCCCAGATCTAAGGTCCGTAGAGAGGAAAGTCGAATATAGCGAAGTGTACAAGCCGTTAGACGGGACAGGTGTGAGCTGTTGCGGTGTACCTCATCCAATGAGGTAAAATCGAGGTGAACGACGTAGTCAGGGTAGAAATGGGTGGTGGGCCGCGCGTCCAACCAGGGAACCGCGCGGTGGTCACCAACCGTAGCGGTCCACGACGCTGCGGCTAAAGTACGATTAAACACATCCACTGCAGAGAGAGTGCGAAGCACAGGACGACGCCAGAGCCGCGGAGTGGCTGCTAGATTCCACACGCGATTGGCCAGGGCACAGGCCCAGAGCGTGCCCTGATCGTGGGCTACGTATCGTAATATGCGATCTATGACCTCAAAAGGGAGTCGAATAGTGTCGAATAACGATGATATTTTAGCAGTACTGCTTTGCGCCACGACCGTTGTAGGGGTCTGAGGGGGCGTTACTGTGGTGTACAACGTGGGAGGTCCGTCCGCATCCTGGTGATACCATGGACCCACCATACTATGGACCTTGCAGAGACTCCCACCATCAAGTATTGGCATCTTGGGGGGCGGAGAGCGGGATTGTGAAAGGGTCTGGGGAACATACGGAGGGACAAGCGTTCGACCCGCCCGTGATCTAGGTGTGTGGTTAGGAGAAACGAGTCTCAACGGACCTTCTTTGGATGAGTAGCTATCGTGAGAAGTGGCGGTCATGGCGTCCGAGGCCGGTAGAAAGTTGAGGAATTATGAGGCGATTCTCAAGAATATAAATAGTGGTGATGGTAAAACTAGACCACTCCGCACGGTCACCCACTCGTATGGTAATGTACACGTATAAGAGTGAGTTAAAAGTACAGTTTCAATAAAATATGCAAAGGCTGTAAACTCGTAGAGCAAATTAAGGCAAGCAAGTATAACGTTGAGCCTAGCCAAGAAAAAAAAACCAGCACCAAGTGCGTGGAGTTGTCTAATCCGCACTATCTTAACATGCACAAGCAAATGACCCCTGTGCACCAGCGGGTCAACTTCGAGAAACCCGTTACGTATACTATTGACAAAAAAGAATAAAACCAAGAAGCGGTGGATAAAATGAGTGTTAGTGCACACCGTTTTAACCTGATTTTACCCCTTCACCTTAGTGAGCAACCCGTTCCTTTTCTGACGAAGCCGATGTCGATGGAAAGTACCAAATAATAATAAAATTATAATGTCAGTTGAGAATCTACTGTACTTTATAAATGAATATAAACAAGAGACCGGGTGTAACCACTACGATACACTATAGTCCAAGTTTTTACCAGTGAGGCAAGGGGGGGGGGAAGACCCTAGATGATACTCATTGTTTTCCAATCGAGTATTCCCGATATCTGCGAATAAACCAGATGGAGTATCGTTATTTTCACTGGCTGATGGTAGTGCAGTGCGACGATCACCTTTTATAATCCATAATAATCGCCTTTTTAAAAGGAGACGGGATTGCATTTTGGATAATGCATGGTAGATCATGTAGTGGCCAAATCCCTTTCCCCCAATTTTCACCAAAATCTAGGTAGACTAGTGATGATAATAGTGGAAAAAATTGTGGTGAAAAAAAAAGTAATTTCTTAGTATAAAAGGAAAGCAAATATAAACATCATGGATTTATTAGTAAATAGGTCCTGTAATTTCTCTAGGTCAATGATAAACGATGGAAATTATGAGAAAGAGGTAGAGCATTAGAAGCATGAGTCGTGTAGTATCTCCACTACAAACACTGATGCTTTACAGCCGAGGACGAGGGTCTTGGGCAATCTGTACCACTACTTTGCCGTAAGAACTACGACTGGCAATGGCGTCAAGGGCATCTTTGACCTGGTCCAACCCACGATAGACCTGGTGGTAGACAACAGGCTTCAAGTCACCACGCTCGAGCCAGCGTAGAAGGACGTCCCACACTTTGGGCACTTGGGTGGGCTCGAATTTTTCATAAGGTCCCCAGTGTAATCCCACCACCGATGTGTTTTTCAGCAGGATACGGTTGGTGGCTACCTTTTCGATTTTACCGCTAGTGAATCCTACCACCACCAGACGACCGTTCCAAGCAATGCATTTGAGGGAAGCATTGATTAGCCCCACTGGATCGAACACGATATCCACACCACGCTGTTTGGGGGTCAATTTGCGAACCTGGTCAGGCCAATCCTCGTTGGTGCGGTAGTTAATGACATGATCGGCCCCCTGGTTGCGTACCACGTCGGCTTTGGCCTTGGACCCCACTGTGGCAATTACATTGGCTCCTAATAGCTTGGCGATTTGAACCGCTGCCAAACCGACCCCACCGGCGGCAGCATGGATGAGTACGTAATCTTCGGCCTGGATATCAGCCCGAACGACCAACCCCGTGTAACTGGTTGGGTACGTAATACTGAGACCACACGCTTCTTCAAAGGACAGCCGCCTGGGAATCACGTGCAAATGGCTGATGCTCACGGCGGCATATTCGGCGAAAACTCCCCAGGTTTCGGATCCAAAGACGCGAATACCAGGGGGAAATTGATTTACGGAGGGATGGGACCGCACTACGATACCCGCGAATTCTACTCCCGGGGTAAACGGTCTTGGGGGTTTGATTTGGTATTGGCCCTGCACCATCAGAATATCGAAAAAATTACCAGCCACCGCCATGATCTTTACCAACACTTGATTTGGTTGGAGGGTGGGTACAGGTGCGTTGGGCTCCACCACCAGCTCTTCAGTCGACTGAAGCCAACGGTCGTGCACCACAAGTGCTTTCATCGCTGCTTGCCTCCCAAGTGGCGTCTGTAAAACCAGGAAAAATGTGAAACGACCACGCACCCTCCCGACAGGATAAGATACGCAGAGTAATAAATAGGTTGGGGAAAGGAGTGTTGGATAATAAGATGAAAGGCAAGGGGGGGATGTGCAACGTGCTTCCCACAGCTATAAAAATAAGACACACGAGATGTAGACTGAACGTGTTTAACGTGAAAAATATGAAACAAAAGTAGGTAATAGAATGCAAAAGCGAACAGTCTTTTTCGGTGCGAATATACTTGTGTCCTTTAGAAAGTGTATGACTGAGACTTTGAGAAGACGAAATACCGGCGGTTCTGCTACACCTTGTAAATCGTTGATGTGGCGCACCAATCCCACAGCACGGTTGACCTTGCCACTCATGACCGAACCAGGACACATGGGAAATACCACCCGGCGGGTTAGCTCGTGATTTCTGCAGATATTATTCACTTTAGGACTTCCTCACAGTATCACCTGACATGCCGTCCCATCCCGTGGTGTCCCTTTCTTTCCACGATATGACTGATTGTTTTTCGACCATATGGGTGATTTTTTCTCAAACTCTATAGCGAAAAATCCACCGAAGTTGAATGGGTATCTCATAAGATCCTATTGGTTATGTCATTGTTGGTACATTTTTAGCTCCGAATCTCTATATAGTCAAAAAAAATCACCCATATCGGTAGCGGAACCCATACAATAGGAAAACTCAGCTCGAGCTGTTTTATCAACTCAATCCCTAAAGCAAGCATAGAATGGTATTAACAATAAACACGCCAAGAACATTAGGGTCGAGCTTTATTAAATTCCTTCAACAGCACATTTTTCTTCCTCGCAAATTTTTCTATTTTTTTTTTACTTTACGCAGCCCGTCGCCTTCTCCACTATGAATAACCTACGCAAGGCCAGCTCTTTTGTAGCAGAGCGTCTCAGTACGCTGTCAGGCTCCACCTTGGCTTCTGAACCACCTGTTCCTCCTCGCTTTCACTCGGACGCTGACCTCTTCGATTATGTTACCGGCCGTATAATCTACCAAGCTGGTGAGTAGGAATAGCTTTTGTAAGCATATGCGAAATTCTCGTCTTTTTCCCTTGAGACCGATGGAGGTGTTGCTGGCCGTTCCACTACAGAGGTCACAGTTTATGCCGCCATTTATACCCTTTATTTGGCGCCCTATGTCATATCAGCAATTCCATTGTTCTCTTTCCCGACCCTCTAGTCCTTGCTACTCTATTATTATTATCATTTTTTTTCCATTTATTGCTAACGTTACTACTCCCGCATTGAAAGTCATGTCCTGAACGTGCAGGTGTCGATTGCGAAAGCAAACCGATGCTGGTGTTTTGCGCCTGTAATTTCCCCAGTCCCCAGGAAGTGGACTACGATAAAGTGTTAAAGTAAGTGAGCAATAAGTTGGCAAGGTGATAAAACTGATGTCGTCGCCTCCTCTCAGCACGTGGCAATACTATCCTCTAAAAAAAACCCAAGTGCGTTACCATTACGCGGGTTATTATTTGGTTCTGTGGAATATACCGACGATACCATAATGTGCCTATTCGCACGTAATTGGATGTGTTTACCCGGTGCCTATTTACTGATAGACTCCCGCCCACTTTGGTTATCATTTTACCCGATACTATTCTAACTATTATTGTTAATGTACACCCTGCCCCTGAGTATAATTGTTTGATGGCAATGGAATCCGGACCCTCGATTATCTTCACTTAAACACTCGTGCTTGCGATCTATTCTAGTATAATATTGTACAAACTGGATGAGTTTGTTGAAAATGACTACACCGTAGTTTTGTTTGCCAGTGGCGCTAAATACCGCCCCGGATGGACATGGCTCTTCAAGGCCTACCGTAGTCTTAGTCGCAAGTAAGTATCGCATTTTACACACTGTTGATTGCGAGAGAAATTGGAAAAAAAAAGAAAAGTATTCAATCCCTTTTCCCGATTTCTTTAGCAAGAGTGTTGCTTTGATCACGCATTCCTACTGTCTTTAGGCACACAAATAATCACCTTCACCATACCAAATAGTTGTATATTGGTATAGAATAACGTGATTTGTTTTAAAAAAATGCTATTCTAACGGGCGTATGTTGAAACAGCATTGTTTGCTACTGATGGCATGGTGCGCTAAATTCCGTGAAATTTACACACTATCTTTGGTTTCCCTTGTTTTTTTTTCCACTGAAATTGGCGATGGATAGATATAAAAAGAATCT
Source organism: Dispira simplex (assembly GCA_027478255.1). NCBI lineage: Eukaryota > Fungi > Kickxellomycota > Dimargaritomycetes > Dimargaritales > Dimargaritaceae > Dispira > Dispira simplex. The sequence continues at coordinate 6,939 of JAOPJG010001077.1, read as the reverse complement.
CAAAAACCTTTACGTTGTACACCCTTCCACTTGGATGCGGGTGCTTATGGATATGATGAACGCCGTCATAAGGTAAGTTTGTCTTATGCTATTGGGTGACAACAAGTGCTGCTGGGTTGGCCATTATTTTTCTATCACCGCCGACCCCCTTGAAGGGGAAGGAAAATGGCGAGACTCACAATGGGCCTTGGAGTCCCACTGGTGCCTCGTAGTTTATCGTGTAAATGAATGGCACCTGGTAGCGCAATTATGAATACTAGTTATGCGAACCACCATTTAATTTGGTTTGGGAACCCAGCCTCGCCCTGACTTTTTTAATATATCCCCCGGCGGTGTGTGAATAAGACTCGGATCCCGCTATATATTCCTGCTCATCCTCCCTGGCTATTCCTAATCGTGCCTTTATTATCCTATACATTTTAGGAATGATGGAAGAAAAAGTTCGCCTAATTAGTTTACCTTTGTGCCCTCCTCCCTTTGTTTCTAGTAAACACAGGTTGTAGCAATATCCTATTCCAATACGCTGCTATAAGATATACTGATGGCAGTCACAAATTGGTGGACCATAAAATGGACCCCTACGAATGACGACTATAATTCTAAAGCATACTGTTTTGATAACATATTGTAATTTGTATTATTTAATTTACAACAACGGTTCGCATACAATACACACACGTTCCTTTTGGTATACGATATTTTTTTCACACCCCTTGTCGTCATTCTCTTGTCGGACAACCGTTGTATCCTCTCCCGACAATAACGGTGCGGTTTGGTATTTACTTGACCTTGCAACTACTTTCCCAATGTTACACTTTCACGTTACCAGCCCAAAATTTTTCCGAAAGTTGAGCTGGGTAGACAAACTTAGCGATCTTGCCCAACAGGTTCCACTGGATCAAATTGCCGTTCCCCCCGAGGTTGAAGCGTAAGTAGTGTAAAATTTATATACTGAGGTGTAGTTTAACAGATGGGTGGGCCAAGTATTAGCCAAATCCAAAATTAATGTGGGATTGTCTATATACGTATAATAATTTTAATACTAACCACCCTCTGTGTGTGTGTGTGGATTTACTTATAACGCGGGAAACTCCATTTCGTCATGCCCATATATTTTTCTCGCAACTTAATGACGCCTTGGTGGATTATCCTCGCTAGCTATAACGACACCTTAGAACCTCGGACAGTGGTGGAAACCGCTCTACAGACCAGCAGATATGGCGGAATTTCTGGTGTCGAATTCCAACAGTTGAGCCCCTCTGGTCAAGGAAGGGGTATGTTTGGCGTTCCCCTAGTGGAGCTCACCGGTCCGGACTGCGAACAAGATCTCCCGAGAGTGGTGCAGGACTGTCTGGACTACATTCGTGAGCACGGATTGGAAACCGAGGGCATCTTTCGGAGATCCCCCAGCAGTGTCCAGTTAAAGCAAACCAAGGCCGCATACAACCGTAGCGAAGCGGTAAACATGAACGAGTTGGGGGTGCATGTGGCAGCTGTTTTGTTGAAAATGTATTTCCATGAACTGCCCACCACTATCCTACCCGTTGCATTATACACAACGCTGCCGTCTATGGCCGAGTGCTCATCAGACGCGGACCGTGCCGTCTTTATTCGTGACACAGTACTGCCACAACTTCCCAAGCCGAACCGCTATGTGTTGGCACAAATCTTTTACTTGTTGCATAATATTTCTCTTCATAGCGAAATTAACAAGATGACTTCTCATAATTTGGCCATTGTTTGGACACCTAATTTGGTCAAATCCGATAATCTGGCCATGGACATGAAAATGTATGATCCCAACGGTGCGGGCACAGTGGGCCAACTGGTGCGGGTGGCTATCGACCACTATGCCGTCATATTTACTACGGATCCAACCTCAGACTAAACTAGTCAAGTGTGGAAATGGGTATGAGGAAGAGGGAAACGTCGACCTATTCATGGTATGTGCCTCGTTCGTGATGTGAGAATGTGCTTATGGCGTCGGTAACGTGACCTACCTTGAGGCGAGGGGAAATATTCTGGCATCTGCCGTATTTTATGTTGTTTCCTTGTCTTTGGCATCCCTGCTTTTTGTTTTTTTTTCTAAACTGGACCTCAGTTATATTCATTTCTTGGTTTACTACCAGCCTGTCATCTTGGATGACATCTACCTGCCCTTCTGGGCTAGTGAAAATATTGCCTAATTTTATCGCTCCTAATCGCATGTATGACCCAATATAAGTTTACAACATTATTGATGTATTTTGGAACATTAGAGTTGTGGTAGGCCCAATGTTATTAAATGGAAGGTATATATACCAAACAACGGGTTAACAAAGGCTATTGGGGACGAAATAGTTGTTGAACGATTAAAGTCCGTCGTTGAGAAACCTAACTCCTTATTGTTCATGTTACACGTCGGTTTAATTAAATAATGACCATTACATTCCTTAAACATGGAGATGACTATCGAATCGGAAAAACTCCATAGGCTTTCAAAGCACAAAAATATAAGTGGAGTATAAGCTTGCCGTCCTACATTTGTATACCCAGCAATAGTGTGAGGAAATTTGTGCCAATGATGAAATCATCATGGTATTGGATGATCCATCTCATTTTGAAGTTCCTGTTCCTTGTTTGAACAGAGTTTAAAAGGGGAGGTCCCAGGAGGTGACGGACCACCCAATAGGACTATGGTCCGTAAGATAGGAAACCGTGCTTCCTTGATTTTTTGAGAGCGAAAATCAAGGGATAATGAAAGCGAACAGGTACAGAGAGGTGAATGGGTAATTTATATCAGCATATATATATTTACTTCTAGGATTATGACGGGTCTTTTCACGTATATCTTTTATTTAAATAGAAAGCAGCGTCCGTCCCTCTTTTGTACCTGTCCCTGAAGCGTTGTTAAGTGTCCCTACTAAATTTATTTATTCTAAATTGCCCTACTGGTTACCTGTTTATAACTTGTTGATACACTCTTTTTCTCACACACTGTTTCGCCGGGCTTGAACTTGTTAACCAGTTAGTCAACCATGCGTTACTTGAACGCCCCAGTTTATCGGACATGGTCACTTTATCTCGTGGGGATTACTGGCTATATTTCACACTCTGTTCACTGTCCGGGCTATGAAGCTCATGCCTCGACTAGTGGGTGGAATAAATAATGACCAGGGTCAAGCTCCTTATATTGCCTCGCTTCAAATCAACAGCAAAATGGTGTGTGGCGCTTCCATAATTTCGTCAGAGTGGCTGCTTACCGCAGCCCATTGCTTAGTCGTGATTAATGATGGTGACCAAACTATCACTACCCGGCCTGTTCTGAGTCTTGGAGTCGTCGTAGGTACCATTTATAATTCGTCAGAACATGTAATCGCCGTGAAAGAAGTGATAGCTCATGAAGGTTTCAATACCATTGATTACAAGGTAAGTTTATCGATAATACTGAAAGCCACCTCGTCGCTTTTCCCAGCAGTCAATAGCGAATGTATTGGATAATGCTCTGTATAAGCGGATGACGAAACTTATCAGGCGGAAGATAAGGATAACATATAGCATAACATGTAAATGCTTACAAAACGGACGAGACTAACCAATATCTGCCTATATGACGTACGTTATTTACTGATGGTCGAAATATTATGTGGACCAACGTTGCCATGGTTTTTATTTATTTATAGAATGACACTGCACTAGTGCAGTTGGCAATTTCTCTCAAGTTTAATGACAATATCCAACCCATTGCCATTGAAAATACGACACTGGTGGAACACCAGTCCGTCTTTGCCCAAGGGTGGGGCAAACAAACGACGGATGCCACCAGCGGTAGCCAAATACTGCAAGTGGTGGAACTCGAGGTGCTGAAAAATGAAACCTGTCAGCGAAAGTATTTCCTGCTCACTCCTTCAAAAGGCGACCAATTCTGTACAGGGAACCGCCCTGGTCGGGACACATGCGAAGGGAACTCAGAGAGACCGTTGACGCGGGTGACCGATACGGAGATCACTCTTCTGGCGGAGATAGTTAGTATTGACTTGGACAATGGCAGGAGTGTCCCCCTTTGTGGAGAATATGGCGTCGTGAGGGTTTTTTCCAGGGTGGTCTATTTTATCCCCTGGGTGATTAAAAAAACGGGACTGAAGTCGTCTGACATGTTGTATTGAGAGAGTGATGCACTACAACATAAGTTTAATGTAAACCGGTAATACTATACAGGAATACCTGAGCAACAATGGCGTCACCCTAGTGCATTTTATTTTTCGAAACTGCAGTGACCCTACTGTATCAATTGGCCCTGTTGTCTACTATTTTTATCGATAGGGAAACAGTCATAATGGTCTAATTTCCACTGTAGTTGCATCGTGATAATATCATTTATACATAGTCTATTCCGATGTTTGGTTAGATACTACTCTTTTGGTATATTGGAAACGAAATGGATTCAACCGGAATCTTGATTGTTAAACTAACCCTTTTTATTTTTATACTTACTGCGTACGTAGTAATAAATAATGCCGTAGGAAAATTGTACCTGTTTTTTTTTCATACCCTATTCAAGGGATTTTAACAATGTAATAATTACCGTAAAATGGGAATCACAATAATAACATACATATTATAGAGCACCATGCTTCTCTCTATATTTTTTTTTCGACCACAGCATCCAAAAATTAAACATTGATGGATTTCCCTGGTATCAGTGAGCATGAACAAGTGACAGCTAAAGAAAGCAGGACTGATAAGTTAGTGCGTACGAAAACCTCTCATCACTCTTCAAGGTTGGGTTGTCAGTCCATTCACATAAATATATGTATATATATGAATGGATACGTCATGTAGCCACCACAGCAAAATGCTGCGAAAGAACGGGTGATCCATCCGAACTACTAATGGATAGAGCAACGGATTTAAATTCTTTTTGGCCGTATTGGCTATATTCTTACTGACTTGATTGGTGTTCGTTGTTTTCATTCACTATTTCGCTTTTTGATTCCACTGTAGATCTTGACCTGGCCAGTGTCTAGGTATTAATCCCCCTTTACCGACATTGACGATTGCTTTATTATTCTTTGGTTAGTGCCTCATAGGAACACAGCTTTCTTTTCTTAGTATTCATAATATTACTTTTTTTTTTAAAAAAAAAAAGTTGTGGTGTCTACCAGAACTCCGTACACTGGGTTCCGCGACATTGTTGTGTATGTGTGTATTGCCGTTTCCATAGGATTTTACAAGGGGTCTAACTTTACTGTAGCAGGCTTGGTCTATTCTATTTACCCGCATAACTTCAGTCAACGAGTGCGACATTTGTTGGTATAAAAACGGCACAATTCCTACCCCAACCACGGACCGATTTTTTTTATAAAGAATAGCCATGATTTTCTCGGCCGTCTGGTGGTATGAATTGGTTCTACTTGTCATGGTCTGCCACAGCATTGTTGTCCACACAGGTGCTTCCGAGTTACCTCGTTACCAGGGGCTTCACAAGCGGATCCTCGGCGGCAAAGACGTGGCCATTGGAGACTATCCGTTCGTTGTCCACGTGTATATTACCACGCAGGGGCAGCGCCAGCCTTGTTTGGGAACTCTCCTGAGCGATACACTAGTGGTCACCACTGCACAATGCTTTTTAGATACGCAGGGGAACTTGGGTACACCCAAGGACACGAAGGTAGAAGTAATAGTGGGTTCAACAGAAAGGTTACCACATGATCAGGGGGAGTACATACAAGTGGTCGATTATGCGGTGCATCCTAATTATACTGCCCATGCCCTCAACCATAACATTGCAGCGGTGCGTTTGAAGGAAACAGTAGGTCTCAGTGCCAATGTATCCATAGCAAAAGTGTACAACGAAGCTATACCGAGTGATAATTTCCAGGCGACGTTAATCGGCGCGGGGTCCAACCAGGCCGACCAAAAGAGTTACCCTTCCGTCCTTCAGATGGCCGTATTTAAATTGGCGGACGAGTCTCACTGCCGCCAAGTGCAAAAGAGTTACTATACCAATGGCCCCACGTTGTGCAGTGATCCATCCGATGGTCCGTATACCTGCCGAGGGGACGCCAGTGGACCCCTCGTGACAGAAAGTCAAGCGCCGGGAATGAAGGGGTCCACCTACTTCTTGGTAGGTCTTTTGGGGGCCAAAAGTACCAAGAGCAGTGATAGCGACACCCAATGTGACCAAAAGGAGAGTACTCTGGTGTTTACTCGAGTGGCTCATTATGCACCCTGGTTGGCGGACCAGGTTGGCCTTGAGGCAATTGCTCTCACCCACGGCACTGGAGGTGAACCCCTTCCACCACCTCCTGGTATCGACGAGGATGACGACCTTATGACTGAAGAAAATGACGGCCAGCGCTCGGCGGCATCCATTCCTACCGGCCTCCTCAGTTCGGGACTGATGCCCGGGATCACTCTACTGGGATTCTATCTCACCGAGAGTTTGCTAATATCATTGATGTAATCCGGACAATATAGTATTGGCGCAGAGCTAGAGTTCCAAATGTGACACGAGTCTAGTCAAATTTACTAGAGTTTCCTTTGATGTTTTTTACACTAAATAACCAACATGGGCCATTTTACACTGGAGATAACCATAATGCATAATTTAATGGCTTTGGTTTTTTTTTTCGATTCGTTTACTCTGTTGGCTTTACAAAAATGACAATCCCACCTTTCATTCCACACAGATGAATCAGTGGGAAGGGGGAGGGAGTGAGAGTGGCGGTTTTCTTTTTATAAAATAAATATATACTTCACTTTTCGTAGGATTTTCAGTGGACTCTGCAACAGTGCAGCGCCAAGGCCAATGAATATGCGTGGTTGAGCAGAGGTGCACATGAGGGTGAAGCAGTACAAGGGGAGCTATTTTAATCACTATTATTTATCTCTCACAATACGAAAAATATCAGCCAAGTGAGGGATGGCAATCTCATACTTGAGTAAAAGTAAAGCGAT
>JAOPJG010000107.1:0-43950 GCA_027478255.1 Dispira simplex | reverse complement strand
AGTTTGGGAGCAAATCTTGATGGCTTTGGCTTTGACATCACTTGCACTTCGTCTGTCACTATCTACATCTTTGCAATATGCAAATCTATTTCGATTTAATGAACAACCCAATTCATTCGAACTTCCAACATTTAGATATGGGTGATTTTTTTCGACTATATAAAGATTTAGAGGAAAAAATGTACCGGTTACGAATTAAACCAATAGGTTTATGTGACACACCCACTCAATGCTGGCAGATTTTTCGCTAAATCGTTGAAAAAAAACTACCCATATAGTCGAAAAAAAAATTACCCATAGGCTTGTCAATATCATACAACAGTAGAGCGATAATCACTTGAGCATTGAGATATAACATCACATCTAGTTTAGCCTAATTGTGCTAGGAAAGGGGTCAGTGAAGGATAGTAGGAAAATGTATAGACTATCCCTACTTTACTACACCAATAATTTTTTTTGTTATGTAGAAGTGAGGGCAATAAACAATCATAAAGGACAATGAGTGGAAAATAACATCACATGCCTTTTTGCCCGTAAGGCAAGACAACAATTACGCGTTTTGGTCCCGATTAACATGTATATCTACGTTCGTCATGGGAAATTCCTTCAATCGGGAATTAGCGTGGTTTGAATTGACATTGCGGTGAAAATTTGCATTTATTGTTTACAAGGAAAAGTGGAAGCTCGGTTTGAATATTCTAACGAGAAAGCTAGAGAGGAGAGTTGTCGTAGTACAAGAAAATCGCCACAATATAGGACTATATCCAGTCTTGTTTCGGTCAACCTTGGCAGCAACTTTGGGCCTTGTGTTTCCGGAAAATGTGAATAAAAAAAATAGAAGATTCCATTATCAACATTTTTGCAGGGTGAAGTAGACCACTAATTCTTTAAATTGGCATCCTGGTCTGATATAAACAGTGTAAAAAAAGCAAAGGGTTCTCCGGACTAATGTATCACAACGGTAGTGCCCTCGGCACCACTGCTAAAGTTAGGGCCAGCAGGATACATCTGCAAATGAATGAATAGTGGTGATTCTCGGGTATACTCTTGGCGTAAAGCCAATTACTGATGTATCTAATCCTCACACACCACCTCTCTTTTTCACCTATTCCTTTATATTCGCCCAGCCCCGCCCACCACGATAGGGCCTCTACTTTTCGTTGGCGTCACCTCCCCCTGTGTAATCTCAGACTGAGCTTCCATCGTCTCCTATCATTAATTGTGGCCATAGCTTGGCTTAACCTTGTCTCTCCTGCTCCCTCAAAGTTGGCTTTTTTTTTTTTCCTATACTTTGCCCAAATGCCGAAATAAGGCCGTGAATATTATTTTTTTTAAACTTTTTTCTTTAGTTTTTTCAAGCCCATATCACTTTTTTAAGTGGGCGGTTTTCGAGCTTGTTTATACTTTGTAGTGCACCTGTATAAACAGGTTGTCATTTGGCCACGTCGCATTCCAAACCCCTTTTTGGGTGTTGTAAAAGTATTTAACAACGTCTATTAGTTCAACGATATCGTAGTCATATTTCCGACTATATTCCATTTTTATCACTTTATAAACCTCGGCAGTACTTTGTTCTATCTACAGCTTGTTTATACTAACGTACGTAGTCACTATGGACCTCTCTTTCGCGTGGACGGCCTTTCAGGTAGGTGTTTAACGGCTAAAGGTGTAGGCGGGGTTAGTTTTTACACCCTTTTAACAGACTGGTGTATTATCTGAGTCATCAGTTCTTATTCTAGAACATTGATAATGATATCACATTCCCCAGTCGTGCTGCTTATGGAAGAAATGTCATGCTCCATCCACTTTGGGAACAGTGAGGAAGTGCATGGTAACTTCTTTTATCCCACATTATTCAAAAAAGTGGTATTAAAGAGAATGGCGTCATAGCAATAGATCCACTACGGTAGGAGGCCTCTCCCACCCCTTTGTATAATTTACAAGCATTATAACGGTTTCGAAGTTGAGTTGTTTTTAGGAAGGGAGAAGCCAGGCAAGAAATCATAGGTCATCCATAATTTTTCGCTTCACTAATCTTTGTATGAATCTTTTGGTCAATGACAATGCCATCCCGTAGGCCATTTTCCAAGTGTTTATCGTTTGTTTTTTCGGGTTTTTCTTTGCCAGAATAGGGCACATTTCCAAACCCGTTCTCAAGGTAGGTTATTCCCCATTTTATCACCATTACAAAGTATTCGTTCCGGGTGGTTGAATGTCATTAATTCCTTTTCCGATTTTTTCCGCACTGGTGTTATGGATTCCAATCGCGGTTGCACGTGCGTAAGATGCGCAAGGTTTTTTGGACCGATTAATGTATCCACTTTTTCCCCCTTACTCCCTCTCTCACTGTTTACACTATCCAGTGCCTGTATTTCCGTTTTAAAAAGTACACTGGATTCTCTGCAGACTGACTGTACAGGCTTAGGATGACGAGAGAGGAGGGGGGAAGTCATAGTGTGGGTACATTATGCACCCTGACTAGCTGTTGAGAATGTTGCGCAGAATAGATGCAATCAAAGAACAGTAGGTGAATTGGTCGTTGTGATTTTTCGCAATCATTATTCCGAGGCTAACATCCCCCCCTTGTTTATCATTTGGACTACATTGTACCTATCTCCGTTCATTGCTCGGTGTATTACAGGGGCTGTCACTGCTGAACATGAACTATTTTACTCCCTGTCTGCTGTTTTCCAGTATGGTCGAAACTATGACCCCGGAGATCATCATCGAGCTCTGGCCTATGGTAGTGTTTTACTTTGTATTTTCCGGCATTGCCGTGATCTTAGGCTTATTGGGCAGTCGCATCCTGGGTATTTCCAAACACTACCAGGGATTCTTACTCACCGCGATGATATTTAGTAATACCAACAGTCTCCCTATTTCTTTACTCAAGGGAATTATGCAAAGTAGCGGGGCATCTGTACTTTTTCAAGGACCCGACGATACACCCTTTAAAGCCACGAGTCGTGCTATTACCTATGCGGTTATATTCGTGATGTTCAACAACATCTTTCGTTGGACAGTAGGGGTTCGACTTATGGGTCCTCATGCCGAAGCACAGCAAACCTTGAAGGCAAAAATCTCTGATTACCGTCCCCACCACCATCTGGTTCAGTGTCCTTCCAATGTGAGTATCGCCATTCATGACGAATCGTCTTTCTCGTCTCCCTCTTCGTTGTATGGCTCCACGGATAATTTAAATTTTGGGTCCTCCTCGTTATCGGCCACCCAAGAAGGAAGGAACGGTCATGATGACCTTCGTTTATTAGGAAACGATCTCAACGCCCTGCAGTCTGGTTCAGGTCACTCCACTGGCCGTACAACGCCAGCTTGCACTTGCCCATCTTCACCCGAAAGCGAACCTTTGCTATCCCGTACGACTACTGCCCACGGTGATGAAGATGATTTTGATCTGGACAGCAACGACACCCGTTCTTCCCCGGATGGTTCAACAAGTGCCGTGTATAAAATAGGTCGCAAAATTAAAAAAATGTTGCATTCCGTCAAGAATGCTTTGAATCCTCCTATGTACGCCATTATTGCCGCGGCTATCGTCCAATTTGTTCCCTATGTGAATGATATCGTCATGGATCCCGAATCCATCTTCATGCCCGTGGTTAAAGCCGTTGATGTCAGCGGGGAAGCTTGTATTCCTGCCATGTTGCTCACGCTAGGTGCCCAAATGGCCTTTGTCAATTTTCGCCCCTCTGGTACAGCATCCACTACCCACTCTAGTTCCTCGAAACCCAATACTACCAACACCCTGTCTTCTCCACCTCCCGTAGTCACCTTGGAGGATGCGGATGCGAGGTCACATTATCATACCCCTTCCCATGGTGCCAGCACTACCTTAGTGATGTATAACCAAGAAGAGGAAGAAGAGGAGGGGCATAACTCTACAGGTATTTCCGGTTCTGCCGCTGTAATTGGCTCTTCGACATCTGACTCTTGTAAAATCACACTTTTGGTGATGATATCCCGCTTCGTGCTTATTCCGGCCATCGTTGTACCATTGCTCTTGTTCCTACGCCCTTTTATTTCCATTGCTAGCAAAGATCCCGTATTTTTAATCACCTTGTTCGTGCTGTGTAGTATGCCCCCCGCGGTGAACCTTATTACGGTGGCCCAAGCAATGGGTGTGTTTGAAGAAGAATCAGCTAAATTGTTGTTTTGGATCTACTTTTTAGCCATCCCCATCTTGATGGTACTGATCGCGATTTACCTGGTGGTGTTGGCAGCATTTTAATTGAAATCCCCGCTCGCTTGCATTTCTGTTGTTTGAGGTTTCCTTTTGTTGTAATATTTACATATCCCTTTATCGTTATATTTAAGTTTTTGATATTTTACTCTGTTGTGTATTAAAGTTTACTGTTGTTTCTTGGGGGAAAAAATCTGGGATCAACCTCAAAAGACGATATCTCCTATGGAGACTTGATTCTTATTTTCGTTAATTTTATTTTTTTCATACTTCCAATTGTCTACGCTCTCTATAAAAACATCTACTGTTAGGAATTGGATAAACTAACTGCTTTTTAATAAACTAAGATTGAACTAATACTAATGTCATTAGACATATAAACACTGTAAGTACTATGAAAATAACCTAATATGGAAGAGAGTAAGTGAGAGAGTGAATCCGAGAGTGAGCACTCAGTGTGCGAACTATATACCAGTGGGTGACGTAAGCAGTAGCTACTCACGTGATATAGACTGTGTCTAGAGACGGATAACAGCCAAATATGGGTGGTTTTTTTTCGACTATATAGGGATAAATCCGCCAATGTTGAATGAATCTCTCACCAAATCCTATTGGTTAAAAGGTAACTGGTACTTTTTTAACTCCAAATCGCTATATAGTCGAAAAAAAATTACCCATATTAACATCTACCAATCGATTACTTCTCTCAAACAGCCCCTTTATTTGGTGGTGAGTGACATTTTTCATTATTACGTTAGAAAGACTCCACATGTCGCTTATCTGACTAAGGGGCGTTTGGGGGAGTCCACCCCCCCAACAAGTTGTGTCCTTTGAAACCTGGAATAGGAAAACTCACCACTTGTATAAGATAAATACGATTCATTCATAGTCGGCTAAAATAATGGTATCAAACACTCTGTCATAGTATATTTTTATTGGTGTGTGTATCCAAAATTTGTGAATTGAAAAATCGAAGAGAGTATTTCACAAATGGTCTCATAGACAAAGTTACAGAGTTCAACGCATATTCTACAACCCATTACACGTGGATTCACCTACAAAATATAACTCCCAAAATTATTTAAGCGCATTCACTCGACCCAAGAAACGATGACAATTAGGACAAGTATGGATAGTGTCCTTGCAGGATTTCATCACCAAAGGGACCCAAAAGAGTGGAAGAAAGACGAAGCCAATCAAGAGTGCACCCACGCCCGCTACAACTCCCACTTTGTGATCGATTTCAGTCACGATGTTGATACCACAATAGGGACACAGCATTTGTACCGGCCCGTGCTTTACTGTGGAGTTGCCAATAAACCCTGGCGGTGGACGTGGTTGTTGGGGTTGTACAGCGTTGACGTTGCCTTTCTCGTCCGCAGTGGCAGTGGCAGGAGTAGGCGGAGCGGACATGTGCATGTTGGTCGAAGCCCCGGCGGAAGGTTCGTACGAAGGCGGAGGGATACCCGGCTCGGGGAATTTACCCATGGTGACTTGTGCAAGTGGACAAAGTAACTATGGTGTTGGTGGATTGGGAGTGAATTAATATTCCTTAACTCGGAATTTTATTATGGTAAACTAAATAGGAAACGGAGTTGCTAAAATTGCACGGTAGAATAAAGCACGAGGGTGAATAGTTGTGAAAAGTTGGCGACCAGAAAAAAAATAATATGCAGTTTGTCCCTGAAATATGACAAAATGGCTAGCAAGAAAGAATTAAAAAAAATAAAGGCCGTATGTTCAAAGGTAGGTACGGCCTGGTTTAAATTTATAGTATGTCACTCACCAAGAATTTTCCAAAGTCAGGATAGCGCCGAATTCCATGGTAGACCTTTCCATGGATGACTGTCGGCTCTGCCAAGACGTTTTAATAAGCCAATATGGTAAAGGCTGTATGAGAAACAGGCGAAACGCCACCGGCCCCGCCTCAATTAGAGTCTGTGGTTTTATCGGTTCTGTGTATGTACGTTGCCCATTGTCATTCTCCAGTCATCATTATACTGTGGAAAGGTGGTTTAGCCATGTGATTTTCTACCGACAAGATCCCGCATCAATATTTAGCTGTCGATATATGTGTACAAGTCCACGAGACTAGTAATGCGTAAAGATGGTTCACGTTCTACGTTTTGTGTTCTTATATACCTAATTTTTTTTTGATAAACTGACCAATGTGTCCGTGTATTCGAATAACAAAAGTAGAGTTATGAATAGCACCACGATTATGTAAAGACAGCACCAAAAGCTACCAAGAATTAAAACTTGACGGGATCCACATTCGGTAATTCACTCTCCAGTATACAATGCCAAGTAATCCCAAAATATAAGAGTTCAATGAATTTTTTTTTTTAGGAAAAAAAAAATCACATACAAAAACCAGCAAAGAAAGAAACAAAACGCATCAACCCAAGGGCATAATTTTTCGTACTAGCCCCATCATAACCCTGTTAATTTTTTTTTGGAGAGGGGGGCGGGGAACTGGTCGAAATCAATAAATGTTGACAAGATAAAAAATTGGACATTATAACAATCATTTCCACCCGTACGCAAGGCCATCCTTAATGAACACATTACAGCCATAACTTTTTCAAACAGTGCCTAAAAATTGTACTAGTTTAGTACCAGTAATGACATTAGACGGCACCGTGCCACCAGCACCGGTATTGCTATTACCATTGGCGATATTCTGAGGCAGCTGGGCCACATGGTGCTCGAGAAAAGACATAAAAACTTCACCCAAAGAAAGGGATTCCCCCGAATGATGAGAGAGCCAAGCGGTAACCGCTGGACTGGTAGCCCGCACCAACCGCATTAAATCGTCCATAGATGACGTATAAGAAGGCCGGGTACGTTTATCTTGGTTAGCCACCGCAGTCAACCGGGTGGAAATTTCTTGGGTAGCTTGGTGGATAGCGTGGGTCCACCTCTCTTTGGCGTCAGACGTGCTAAAGCCAAACATATAACGTTTCCATTTAGGAGCTTCGCCCACATCGTGTAATTTAAAGGGTAAGCCATAGGTCGATGAATCCCCACCACTACCACTTTCGCTGGGCGACGGCTGCACCAAATCTTTACGTTTAGGCCAGTGGGGTAACCTCGTGATGAGCGTAACAGCATGTTCCATAAACCCACCTTCCACCACCACCGTGCGCGAAGGGAGGCCGGAATAAAACCTGCTACTACGACCCATTGGAATAAACGTCACAAAACTCCGTCCCAGAGCCACGGGGTAAAACGACACCTTTTGCACCTTTTCCTTGGAAAAATCCAAAGTGTTAGGATAACACACCAGCGTAGGCGAGTAAATGCGCAACTTATAGTGCGGATCCGGGTAAGGAATACGCACCCAAATTTCGGTGGCCGGTTGGAGACCCTGTAAAGCTTCCACGACCGACGGTGGCATCGATTGAGAAAGTGATACATTGGCCAAATAGCCCCGTAATTCACGACGCGGGGGACTATGCATTAACAAACGTGACGGGAAATGGTCTGTGGTATAATTCAAGGGACCGTTCTTGAACGAAGGTGCGGGATGTACGGGGTTACCTTCGGGAGATGTGTGGAAACGCACCATGACCCGTTTGGAATCCGCCGCCATTTCCAATTTTTCCTGACGAATGCGATGGAACAATTCTTGCAAACAAGACGTTGGAATTTCCGTCGGGAAATGATCCATATCCGTTTCATCACCATCCGGCCCAGCCGCCGTATCACTACGTAGGTCCGACTCGGCAATTTTAAACTTGGTAATAAAGTCCGTATAGGCCATTTCGACAGTCCTTTGCTGTTGTAACAACGGATTGTGTAGGTCAGAATTGAGCGTCATTAGGGCATAGACCAGTTTGATGGTTAGTTCAGGTGACACCGGTTCGAAAAACTCGGCGATACGGGGCACTTTATTGCCATTACCCGCCGGGTGATTCAAGCCCGTTTTGCTCGGGTCTGTCGCATCCCCGGGAGCTAACCCATTGTTCCCTTCGTGAGAATCTTCCAGACGTTCAGCCCGACGCAGCTCCAACACCCCTTGATACCAATGTCGGGCAAACGTTTCCAATAGATAATCAATGACGTGCGGGTCGGTAGGTAAACGAATGTACAGCATGAATAACCTTAGGGCTTCGTCCAATGGCAGCAAGTGATACCGGAACCGGTCCAAGAAAGCCCACGTTACCGCATGGTGGTATCTTCGACGTTGCTCCACATCCGCACCCAATGGGTGACGACTAGCAATACGTCGAAGTTGCGAAGGGTCTTCCCGAGTCATGTACTGATTATACTGGGATACATTATTGGAACCATGATTACGCCACGCGTGACGACAACCATACCCGAGATAAATCCCCAGCTGGGTACGATTGAGCAAAGTGGTACGGTGTAAAAACGTGGCCACACTTTCGGCATCGGACGGGACATGACCCTCTTGCAACATTTGTAAAATGGCGCGGGAAGGGTTAGTCTCAAATTGACGGCACAGACTGCGAATACGGGATTCTAACCAAAGACCACCGGTAGGGGATTCCAGTAACAGCGGCTGACCTTCTGGCGAGGATTGCAATTGGTACGCCTCGGAGGCTGACTGGGACCGAAGTAAGGGCTTTGCAGATAAACCACCTGTAGCGTCCCGTTCCAATCGTAGTTGGGCCCGATATAGAGGGATCACACTACGCACCTGAAATACATCTTGTAAAGTAGGAGCCAAAGTCGAGGTGCCCGTCATGTTGCCATTAATACCAGGTCGACGAAGAGGTCGGGCCACCACTAACAGGTCACTAAAGAGCATCAAATAACACTGCTTAGCCGAGGCCGCGTTAAGAATTAACAGTGCCGAACCGTGAAAAATTAACTGTCGGGATGGTAAAAGGATAGGCTGGGTCAACGTATAGGTACAGGGTTCTTCCTCATCAGTATTTTGTCGAGTGACAGCCGTGGGTCGTCCCAAGCGAGGTGTATCCTCATGCCCATGCGGGGAAGGAATCGTGCGAAGAGGATGGCGACCCGGATCAGGCTTACCAAACGTGATCGTACCACCGGTGTTAGCCCCTCCCTCGTCGAGGATAGATCCCGTAGAGTGAGGCATCAACTGTGGAGAGCCTTTACCCATCTCTTTGGTCATAAGATCCCGAGCGGTACATTCGTCCCGCGGAGGTTCTTCTCCTTGGAGTTTGGGCCTAGTTTGCAAGTCTTGTCCCCCAGTCACATCGGGGGACGCCGATCTCCCCGGATAGTTCAGTCGTTCCAAATGCTGGTCCACCACCTGATCCAATAGCACCATACTTAGAGCTTCCCGACGAATAAACCTGTTTTTACGGGCCCGGCTGGCCAACGAACGCGGGATAATAAACGTCGAACTGGTATCTCCTTCGGCCATGGACAACCGTTTGGGAATACCGGGATCATTAGAGGCAAACACGGATAAGGGGCGACCACGCGGACGAGGCAGACTAAGATTATCCCTGGGGAGGCGGTCAGGATCAACCAGGAAATCATCTTCTGTACCAGGCGCCTGAAGGGCCAACAATTGCTGGACTAGTGACCGACGATACAAACTACGTATATCCTCTACACTTTCACGTTTGTCCGTCGCATTGGCCAGAGCGTGGGGTTGGTAATAAAAGGTGATGGGGTGCGCTCGAGTGGATTGTTTGCGTATCCGCGGGCGACCTTCCATTATACCGCTAGCTCCCACTGAAGCATGAGAAGCAGATTCGTCTTGGGCCAATGTGGGAGGAGTGATTCCACTTTTCGGGCTTGACACTGATGTAGAACCTGAACCGACAGGTAATTGCGAGTGTCGCTTGAGACCGCCCATTCGATGGATCTTCTGACGATGAGCCTTGCCAGCCGTGACCACTGTGGCGGCGGTAGGTTCAAGACGTACCCGTCGGCGAATAATAGTTTGGGGTACGGGGGCATTGAAAATCCCACGTTGTTCCCGACTTTTATTTACACTTTCGGAGGAGTCCTTCAACGGGTGGCCGTGGTGGGGTGAAGAGGACAACATAGCCGTACAGTCTCTTCCAGTGTCATTTCCTTCGATTACCATTTCTGCTTGGTGGCAGACCGGTGAAATCTGCACACTTTCAATCCGGACAGATTTCAGGGACAAGGATTTTGTAGGGGAAGAAGTATCATCCATATTTATAATCAGCCCGACCTCCTCCGGAGAAGTGCTCTGGATCGTTTGACCCTCACTGCGAATCCAGGGTTGGGCAGCATGGTCATGGTTTCCACGTTGAGTAGCAGAAGGTGAAGCCGGTGAACCTGGTGGGTCACGAATTACCACTAGACTACCAGGAGTGCTCTCCAGGGTCCTCTGGGGAATATCCTGGGTCGTCGGAGCCGCCTGGTATAGATTATGCAACATGGCAAGAGCATAATCAATCTGGGAGGCCTGAGGTGTCTGGGCCGGATTGACCCAACCCATGGAATTAGAAGAAAGGGAACGACCCAGCCGTGCTAGGGCATCGCTGGCCCGGGTCCTTTCACCCACGGGCCGTCGATGGTGTGAACGAGCAGTTTCAGGTGAGCACAAAGTGAGTACATTGAAATAGTCAGCAAAGGAACGTGACCGGCGTAGCAAAGAACGCCCCTCGGAGAGAGCATCGTCGATTCGTTGCGCCTCCCGAAAGACACTTAAACGACGGAACACATCGTCCACTGAATCCCGGCTCTGTGTCTTGTGGGGGCGAGGGATGGGTTGGTCCGAACTAATGTTAGGGTCATTTTCCAAAGTTGTCGTCGTCTCATTAGACGTGCGTGGTACCTGTTTCAAAGCACCCGGTGGGTCGACTACCGGGATCGTCTCCAGACCAATGGAATGGGGTGGTAGCAGATCCAGTGTACGTGAACGTCGGACCGAGCTATTCCGCTTACGGGAGCGGGCAGATCTAGCCATATCAACCGGTGTATTCTGGTCATTTACAGCCTGACGAGCCGTATCGTTCGGGCGTGATGGGTCACGTGGATCCAACCGGTTGTGCCGTGGAGGACCCGGGGGCGAGGTCAACTGGCGTAATTGATGTGCCTTTTTTTCGAGGGCCGTGGCGGATTTGGACAGAGTACCACGTCGGTGCTTGGCTTCCTGTCCCAACGTAGCCAGTTCCGAGGCGAACTGCCTGATCAAGGCCTCTAAAGGGGACATGAGCATATAGTCTAGGTTGTGAGTTTCGCCTTCTTTACCCACCATACTCAGCGTTTTGGACCGACGCAGTTGTCGTCGGTTAGAAGAAGTTTGACGGGAAAAATGGGCAGTGGAGTTGGTGCGCACCCGGGGACGCTGACCCTTTCCAGGTGAAGTGTGGACAGGACCCAATTCTTTATCAAACATATTCTTTTGATGGGTTCCTGATGATTTTCGCTGTTGCCGACGTGAGTGACCTAAGGAGGTCCGCGTTTTAACGTTGGAGCTCTTCAACACATCATTGGAGCTCTGCGTTCGTCTGGTCTGAGGGACCCTAGATTGACTCGCCGAGTCCACACGGGGTGGTACAACGGGCAAAGTAGATAGTGACGCCGTGGGGTTATGCGACGGTCGGCGTCGATTGTATCCCGTAGACTTACGATCTAGCGGACTTTTACCACGCTGGATGGGATGGGGCAGGTGAGAATCCGACGAGACGGGGATACCTGGATAATCGTTGGTAAACCCCGGTGAAATGGGTAGAACGGGCGAAGTTCTCTGCGCGGCATCTCTATCGGGTTTCCGAGTAGGAAGCGAATGGGGTTTTACCAAGGGTGTAGAATCGGGGGAAATTTCAGAGGGATCCGAACGGATACGGTAGATGGGGAGACGAGCGGGAGTGAATTGGGGGGAATCAAGCGGCATGGCGCCAAGATGCAAAAGTGGAATGCGACATCCGTTACCGTTACCGAATGGGTAGACAGGGTGAGGCCACACGCTAAGGCTGGCAAACTAATGTAGAGACAGAAGAAGGAACAGCGGAAGTGGTAACAACAAACGCTTCACTTGATGAAAAATAAGAAAGAAGAGGCAAACCGTTGCGTAACGTAAAGAACAACAAAATAGGAAAGAAATACCTTATGGATGAGGCTTAAGGAACATACTCATTAGCACCGTACGGAATAAACAAAACATAAAGCCAAGAAATCTGTCGGCGAGATATCGGACCAAAGAGGGAACGGAGGAGAGTCACTGGGCGGTAATAACAAGTAGGAAAACATATAACGGGCCAATTCTTGGGGGAGAGTACAAAAGTATAGTTTTAGTTCACAGTGAACGGCACACCCATAACCACACACACTCGTTCTCACTTTTTTAAAGATTGGAATGTAATGGTTGTTCTGGCACTTCTTTGCCTGACCGGTATTCTTTTTTTTTTCCTCCTCCCCACAGGGGTTGCCCATTCCATGTAGACAGGGAGTGAGGCATGATGATAACCACGGTAATTCCACAAAATGGGATCATAAATTCCCTCCTCGTTAATCAATGACGCAATTCCGTACAGGAGAGTCGAAACAATGACTCTCGGCGACTTCAAGAGATGCAGAGTGAAGCACAGGGGCAAACGCTATTGATGAGTGACCGCAACAGTGAATAGCAATATTGGAGATACACGGAAAATTTCAGAAAAAAAAAGGTAAAGGATGGGATGCGTTGTATCGGCACTGGACTGGGTATGATGAGGGCGCCTTTCGTTCTGAAAACAGTATATGAGCTATACACAAACCAGTAGGCATAAGTGCTTTCTCATCCTATTTTTGCTCATATTGTTATTCAGCATTGATAATATAGCAGCAGAATTTGGCTTCTAATTTTATTGTTTGGAACCCTTTTCCGCATGTTGACAGTGAGAAGCAGATTTACATTTACTTCATGGTGAACGGATTGTTCGCAGTTTTTCCATAGCCAACTTACCCGCTTTATAATTATGGGCAGCTAAAAATAAAACGTAAATCCTGAATAGCCACAGAAAAACCAAACACAGACTAAAGCCACGATATGTCCAGTGTAGTAACAATTTCT
Organism: Dispira simplex; assembly: GCA_027478255.1. Taxonomy (NCBI): domain Eukaryota; kingdom Fungi; phylum Kickxellomycota; class Dimargaritomycetes; order Dimargaritales; family Dimargaritaceae; genus Dispira; species Dispira simplex. Next base: position 30,772 of record JAOPJG010000107.1, on the reverse strand, counting down.
TTTCTTACTAAATAAATGACATCAAACTTGCATGAAAAGTAAAAAAAAAAGCTCAGGGAGTCGAAAACTAGAGTAGAAAAGCAGCAATAGGAAGAGCGAAGAGGAAAAACAGCAATCCCATCTCCCGTATTTGCAACATTTACGCGGTCACTACTCGTCGCATCTGCTTTTGCAACCTTAAATAAGCCTGGTAATGCTTACCTAGGGGGGTGGAGTCAAGGTCGGCGGTAGCCAAAAAGGTGTGGACCTGGGTGTAATTAGTGGGAGCCCACTCAATTTGGGAACGCTGGGATTCAATATAGCGCGAGTGTTGGTTAACCTTTTCGAGCAACTGTTGGGTAGCCCGTAAGAATTTGGTATGTCTGGTCTTCTTGATAAATCGTTTCAAGGTTAGAATTAGCGGGGTGGTCAACTCGGGAAAAGCGATGTTACCGGTAAGGGTGGCCAAGTATTCCAAGGTTAGGTTCGCTATTTCGTTGGTTACTCCATCCACGTAGGTATAAGTGTGTTCGTACTGCTTGGGGCACTTGATCAAGTGGGTGAAATTGAGAGGTTTAAGGGAAGATTTGACAGGACGCCGGGTTAATTCGGTGGATTGGAGCATCTCCACGATAAACGAACCCGCCGGAATGAATGTTTGGGTATCCCGACTGAGGCGAATGAGCAGTCGGATGCAGTGGAACCGGTAAGGGAAATACTGGTGAGTAGGTACAAGACGGATGGCCCCAGTGATGACCTGAACCAGTGGATACAACAAACCTTCCAAAGAGGCGGCCGAATTAGTGTTCTTTTCCCCGCGGCCAGATTCCTTTTGGACAGCCCCGGTTTGGTTGGGGTGGTAGGTGCATAATACCTCTGTCCAAAAGAATAGACAGTGTAGGAATTGCCAGTTGTAGACCGACTTGTACGACTCCTTACTACGCACATTCAGGGCGTTACGCAGGTGAATGGCCAACTGGCGAATATACACAAATGCTTGCTCATAAGCCAGCTGCAAGTTCAACCCTAGAAGTTCTACCCCGCACTGCCGTAAGATATTGATCGCCCCCACGTTACGGGCGGACATAGCACCGGCCCGTTGGACAAAGTGACGGTATACCCCCTTGGCACTACGATTAAGGTAGACAGGGATACCCAAGAGAGTCATACAACGGATGGCCAAAAAGGCCGCTACTTGAACCGCCTCGTCGGCTGTGACAGCCGAGAGATGGTGCAACAAAATCTTGAGTAATAGATTTCCATAGCGACGGAAACACACCGCATAGGAAACAATGCCAGCCACTTCTTGCAGCGTAAAACGGACCATGGAAGGTTCGTGGATTTTGCGCAACAAGTACAGGACATTGGAAATGTAGGACCTTACCAAGGGGCGCATACGTTTCCACTGAGGTAGTGCAGAAGGAAGGGTCACTTTACGACCTACGGTGCTTTCGCCACGAGGTACATCCGGTACAGTTACCGGCAGGCGGTGTTGCAGCACCGCGGGTACGTGACGGAAGGCCACCACCACCAACTTATTAAATAAAGTATCGGTCTCGATCTTGTACGGGAGTTGTTGGCTGGCGGCATTCGAGTCATGCATATGGGCGGCCGATCGAAAGGCCGCAAGGAGCGCCTTGAGCGCGGATAACGATTGATTTTTCTGCAGGGCTTCCTGCCACTTGTTGAGCATATCCTTGGTCAGCGTTATCCCCCCTGACTCGTCTTCATCTGTATCCATACCTTCGTCGTCGTCATCTCCCGATTCATCATTATCATCGTCGTCGTCATTTTCCGACTCATCGGAATCACCGAATTCCAACAACGCCTTATCATGCTCTTTCAAATATTGGTAAAACTCGGGATCTTCGGTCTCCAAGTTTTTGAACTGCTCCTTGTATAAATCGATACTTTGAGCTTCGTCCGCCATATCATTGTCATCGTCATTTTCTTCGGCACTCGACGCCGACCCATCCCCTCCTTCGAATTGCAAGAGATCGTCTTCCTCTTCCTCTTCGTCATATACACCGTCGTCGTCAGACAACGCAAACCCTAGATCCTGATCTTCATCGCCACTCATGGCCCCATCCAGTGCTTCGTCGCTTTCGGACCCGTCATTGCCATCGGATCCGCTTCCCGACTTGCCAAATTTTACTATAGGTTTCTTGGTCTTCTTCTTCACCAAGGCAAACGAGTCCAAGTCGGCTTTCTTGGTACGTGGGTAAGGGATTCCCCCACGTTGTTTCGCCCGGTTCTCCTGGGCCTCGACGCGTTGCTGAAACCGCTCCTGGCGTTGAGTGCGTTGGGATTCTTTCTTCTCGTGAATCAGTCGGTCGCGTTTAGACTTGCGCCGTTGCTCGAGTGTTTGGCTCAACTTATTCTTGTTGAACTTTCTGGTACTCTTTTTAACCTTACCCATGGTGGAGAATTGTCAAATAGGTAATCCGGTCACCTAACCTAATCCGAAACGAAATGAAATTGGTAGGTATATGTGTAGGAAATATAAACAATAGCAATTCGTGGTGCAATGACTATGAAAAAAAAAATAATGAATATAACTCGCTTGGAAACAGGGCATGCAACGTGTAGGGTGAACGAAATTTTTTTTGGACAATTGCGAAATTAGTCAAGTAAAGAAAAAACTGCATAAACGACCTTATTTTTCTTCTTTGACGGCATGTGTATTTTTTTTTTTCGAGGCCAATCACGTGAAATGTAAGTCAGTAATGTACGAGCATGAAAGAAAAAAAAAATTATGTTGGTGTCAGCTACACCAATTGATGGGGCGAAAAAGCCGAAAGGTAATAGTATAATAGATTTGTTGACACCAGAAGGGGTGGATCCTGCTAAACACTGTAATAATTAAGGGTAATTAAAGAATTAGCACTGAAGAACAAGTATATGGATAGTTTTTTTTCGTCTATATAGCAATTTGGAGCATAAACGTACCAGCTACAAGTTTAACTAAGTGTTTTGTCAGAGATCCATTCAACGTCACCGGATTTTCCGCTATATAGTTAAAAAAATCACCCATATAGTGACTCCGAGTGAAGCTATACCAACTGCAAGTTTAACCAACAGGATTTTTTGTGAGGCCCTTTGAACTTTGGTGAATATTTAGTTACATTAGAAAAGGAGCTGGAGATTACATCCTCCGATGAGGACGACCAGCTCCCTCAAGATGAAGCTGATTGGATGGCCACATGTCAGGGCATCCCAGATGCTTGTGTAACCTTTTCACAAGCCCCCCCCCCCTTGTCTTGTGCTCCCAACATGGAGCCAATGGACGAACATTTATCTCCATGAAAATCGTTTATATTTCAATGTCGAAGTGCACTTAAATTGTTGTTTTGTTATGTCATTTCTGTTAATATTTGAGTGCTCTTTGTCTCTGGCCACAGCCTACATCAGATGACTTATTTCTTGCATACGCCCTCAATGGGATATATAGTTCATCCACTGAGTCCTCACTCGCCGGTTCTTTCCTCTGCTCTATTTCTCTCTTCCCAGAGATATAGGTCACACCCTGTTTACATGCCTCGTGCTTATCATGCACTGTTTACCCACTATATTCGTTTATCCATCGTTTATTAAAGGCTATTGTTTATCCAATCCTTAGCAATTTCTGTGTTATATAAGGAAACTCGAGTCCTTCATGAATAAAAAAACATAGTTGTTTAAATATAAAATTTGTTTACCTATTCTATTGTTTTATTTGAGTGCCTCCTTGCACCAGTGATCTGAATCCTATTACACTAATTAATAAGGCACCCCAAAGCCAACCAAATACTTCAAACGAATAAAAAAAAGTCCAATTTCTCCTACAAATGATGTAGGTGTGCATTTTGGCTAATGGATGGGTAGATCGTAAATTCCTGCCTAATGAAAACGCGGATCATTTGGGCGCAGCGGGGCCGGGGATTGTCACAGATTGGAGTCGCTTTATAACTACCTCAATCCCAGAATTATTAGTCAACGCGAAAGATTTTTGACTCAGGGGTAAATAGGTATTATTTTTTCTTCCTCTTTTTTGTACTGTTACCCCTTGTTAATAGAAACATGCGCGTCTTGGTTTTACCTTTCTATCTTTTGTTTTCATTGAATTATCCTAAATTAAAAGTCATTTACCATGTCCCATTCACCCAAGTCACAACGCCCCATGCCCGCCATTACTCCAATCATAATGCGGTCGCACATTTGGCTACTTTTTGAACTCGGCCAAAGCCCAACCAAAATCCACCAAACTTTACAATGTGTTTATGCAAGAGGTTGTCCTTCATATGCCACGGTGTGCATATGGTACAATAACTTTAAGACTGGCCATTTGTCATTTGAAGATGAGCACTGCACAGGACGTCCTTCCAATGAGACCTATGAGTATAAAGGTGACACCATTGAACGGCTAGTTAACGAAGACCCATTCGTGACCTTGAATGTGCTTGCGTGGGAGGTGAAGACTTCCATGAAGGACGTTTGGAATGTCCTCCACAACCAGTTGCATTACCATTCATACCTTAGTACTTGGGTCCCTCATTCCCTAACATCAGAGTTACAGAATGACCGTAAAACCTTTTGCCTCAATTTCCTTGACCGTTTTCAGAAACCAACCAACTCTCTCGTGTATAATATTGTGACGTGTGATGAAACCTGGGTTTACCATAATAACCCCCAGACTGGCACTAGTCGAAAAGTATGGGTGCCAGAACACCAAGGTCAGCATGACCCCATCCCTGCTCAGCCACGGTGGACCTCAAAGCCACGAAAAGTTTTACTAACTGTGTTTTTTAGTAGAACTGGTATTGTTCATACTGTGTTCGGTACTGGTAATACTATAGTCAATAGTTCTTACTACATAGAGAATTGCATCAAACCAATGGTTAAAGAATGGCAGAAAGCACATCCAAAGTCACCCACTTCCCAAATCATCCTCCATCAGGATAATGCAAGGCCTCATGTTTCTCACTATAGCAAGGCCCATATGGATGAGCTTGGACTCCAATTACTTAAAGCACCACCCTACTCTCCTGACCTTGCACCATGTGACTTTTGGTTGTTCCAGCACACCAAGAAAAAGTTGGAGGGTAGAGTGTTTGACAGTGATGAAGAGATTATAGGGGTATATAATGAAGTCCTTGGTTCCCTCCAAAGAAGTGACTTCCACAGGTGTTTTGATGAGTGGTTCAAGAGGGTGCGCACAGTACTTGACAATGATGGTAACTATTATAAATAAAATCTGTTTCTCATGGGATTTCAAAAAACTTTCGCTTAAAATAATATCTGCAGAATCCTTTTGCGTGAACGAGAAAAGTGAGTTATTATCTCCACAAATTTCAGTCGCTATTGGAAATACAGCTTTACACGTAACGATCGAACTCATTGTGTCCACGCAATAGCAATGATATTTAGTGTCAGTGGACGTACGTAGTGGTTCAAGACTGCGATGAATATTACCCTTAATTTTATTGCTTGCGCAAAACTGGAACTCATACGGGTGACATTCCGCTTCATGCAATGCTTCCAGGCAAAGATCTCTAGGAACTTCCTCAGGCAATGGTTTCTGGCCGCTAGGGTCGAGAGAATTGTCCATAGCCAACGCAGTGGCAGCGAACAACAGAACGAGTTGGACAGGTAGCAAATGCATGGTGGATGAAGAGAGCAAAAGGGACATTGTTGAAGGGACAGACGGGGAAAGAGTGAGGAAGTAGGAATGGCGTAGAAAATATGTGCTGTAATTTTAGCGAGTGGTGGTCTGGTGGAAAAAAATATTTACAGATAGTTCGGGTGTATTTATATAGGAAGTTAAATTCGTAGAGGGACATTTACTCTTTCCATTGTGGTATTTCGAAGGGTGAACCAATTGACCACGAAGGATGGATGCAGTGTGGAGAAATTCACCCTATTTCCGTGTCGATGACTGCTCCGTCTCCCTTTTTTTATTACTCCTTGTGATCCTTACTTGGCCTATGCTAGTGGGATCCCTTCTTTTACATTGGTGTAACATCTGCCATTGCTACCGAACCAATACAAAGTAGCCCACCAGCCCATTTCTCATTCAACGAAAATAAAAGCATGGGTATTGTGAAACAGCGTTTTCGAATGATATTTTTGAAAAATTTTCTTCCAAAAGACATGCTGTGGGAGACATCACTTTGAGAAGGAACAATGCCACACATGTTTCATATGGGTAGTTTTTTTTTAGACTATATAGGGAAAAATCCGCCAAAGTTGAGTGGGTCTCTCACAAAATGCTATTGGTTAAACTGCAACTGGTAGATCTTCGCTCCAAATCACTATATAGGTGAAAAAAATATCACACATATGAAACATGTGTGACATTGTTCCTTCTCAAAGTGATGTCTCCCACAGCATGTATTTTGGAGGAAATTTTTTCAAAAATATCATTCGAAAACGCTGTTTCACAACACCCATGCTTTTATTTTCGCTGAATGAGAAATGGGCTGGTGGGCTACTTTGTATTGGTTCGGTAGCAATGGCAGATGTTACACCAATGTAAAAGAAGGGATCCCACTAGCATAGGCCAAGTAAGGATTGCAAGGAGTAATAAAAAAAGGGGGACGGAGCAGTCATCGATACAAAAATAGGGTGAATTTCTCCACACTGCATCCATCCTTCGTGGTCAATTGGTTCACCCTTCGAAATACCACAATGGAAAGAGTAAATGTCCCTCTACGAATTTAACTTCCTATATAAATACGCCCGAACTATCTGTAAATATGGGTGATTTTTTTTCAACTATATAGGGATAAATCCGCCGAAGTTGAATGGATCTCTCACAAAACCCTATTGGTTATATTTTACTTGGTACAATTTTTGCACCTAATCTCTATATAGTTGAAAAAAAATCACCCATATTTTTTCCACCAGACCACCACTCGCTAAAATTACAGCACATATTTTCTACGCCATTCCTACTTCCTCACTCTTTCCCCGTCTGTCCCTTCAACAACGTCCCTTTCGCTCTCTTCGTCCACCATGCGTTTGCTACCTGTCCAACTCGTTCTGTTGTTCACTACCACAGTGTTTTCTATGGAAATGCATTGCAGAAGAGCATTATTTTTAACGACTTGTCCGGAAAAGGATGTGAATTTCTGTGCAAGTCAAGATGTAGCTGTTAAGCCTCCTTCCACTGTTACACAACAAGGGCTGGTCGCTAACACTGGATATTTTTGTTTTTGCGTGGACATAAGTGAGAGTAATTCCGATATCTTTATTTGGTTTCCAATATCAACTCGTTTTTGCTATTTTAATAATCTAGCTGTCACATCCTATTATAGTGAATTGTATAACAAGTATACATTTATAGTAAAGCCACATTAATTCCAATCAGGTAAAGACAAATCTGTGGGCCATCCCAAGCCCATTATGTAGTAGGATTTTCTTGTTGGATTAATCAGTAGGAAGCGAGTTGGTTTGACTGGCACTCTTCACACATGATAGAGATTGGTTTTCACACTATAAATAATGAAAATATACTAGAAAATAAACAATATAAACTACCACAATCAAATAATAGGTTTTTAGATTTTTTTTAAAAATATTATGAAATTGAATACCCAGGGTCATGTCCTGTAAGATATGTTCTCAGTAGAGGGGAGATGTTGAGCCCTCACTAGTGACTGGAACTTCTCCAACTGGGCTATTCAATGATGCCTCAATAAAGATAAATGGATCCATATGTCATGATTGGTAGCTGCGGTGCTACTATAAACCAGTTGTGCACAATTACCATCTCAACTGGATTACTACACCATAGCCGCAGTAGGGTTGTGTCAGATATATATTATTGACCTTCATCTGTTCTTTTGTTTCTCTTCAGCTTGCAACGTCTTTTTAGTCCTATTTGTTGTTTAACCTTGTTCTTCGAAATAAACCTTGTTTCACTCTGTCTGATTTTTATTAATATTTAGTCGCACTTTTCCTGAACCCTTAACACTCCTCTTGTTCTATTCCAGTCATACCTGGTCGTACTCCCTGAACCCTGACAGTATGTGTTCCTTGGCGTAGCTTTATGCTGGACATGTCATCCTGAAGCCTTCGACCTTGTCTGTCTTGTCCTGATTTTGTTTTCTCTGATATTCTTGTTCTATCCTTACCATATCTCTGTTTAGGGTTCTTCCTTGTTTTGAGTTTTATCTGAAGTTTATTTATTATTAAACTTTTATCTTGATTTCGTTTTCCTGACTCTGGAGGTCCCTACTTCATCAGAGTCTGTTTATAACATAAATGGTGTAAGAAGGAGAAGTAGTGAATAGTGGCAATGACTAATGTAGTGTGTCCTTGGATTACCCAACGGGATGGGTTCTGGGAAGTCCATCTCTCCTCAGCCATGATAACAATTGAATCTCACAATATAAAAGATGATTTCGAACTAAACAATAAATTTCTCAAACTAAAGTTTTCAAATGAATGGAATCACTGAATTTCGATGAAACAATCAAAATAAATAATCCTGGAATTTTGAAACATAAGAAATTCCAAACACTTGTCTCAGAAAATGAACTAGTATCTCACAGAATCTCTCAATAAAAATGCCTAAATCTGCAGCTTAGATCTTTCGAAATAATAAATCAAGTCTACGAACTTGAGTGGATCAAAACAATATTCAAAGTAAATTCTGAACTGTATGAAAACTAGAGTAAAGTACGACTTTATTTCAAATATTGGAAAATGGACCCCCCTGTTCAATTGACAGAATTCTGACAGATTTAAATAAACCATTGAAATCAGCCAAGAACAGTAAAAAATAAAATCGAAACTAACTCTGATTCTTCACGGAAAACTTCACTGATAAATTGTGCAATCAAAAAACCATAATCCACACTGCTAATAAATGACTGTTAAACTCTGATTACAAGAATATATTTCCTGACTGATGCTCAATTACATCATACTGGTAGTGCAGCAGCACACTAATGCATAATATGGCAATATTGTAGGCTAATTGAACTTTAATTTCGTAATAACCTAGGAAACATGAATACAAAAATACAATCAAAAATTGGGCAATGTAAGCCCTCTCTATTCACTTCAGGTAAGTAAAATAAAATTCGGTCATTAGAAAAGGTGAATGGATTGAATAAAAAAACATTGAATTAAAGCGGTACTGTGACGGAATCGAGCAAGATCACACAGAAATAATGAACTTAACGAGAAGAATATTGTCTAAATATTTATTAGTAAAGCACATGAAGTAATCAGTCCTTTGGGGGGAGAATTCCCCGCTATTTAGCTGATTTTACCTAGTAGAGTGGCTTGAAAATTTGAACAAGCTTATATGTGTAATGAATGGTTTTGATCAGAGCTTTTAATTGTTGGAAGTTTTGATTGGAAAATTCCTCTTTACGTATTGGATGGGCTAGGTGGATGTATAGCGTCTGAATTAACTGTGACATGACTAGAATGACAACTTGTAATGCCAGTTGAGGCAAATCTGTAGGTTTACTCGCCCTAGGGATCTGCCTAGTTACCTCAATTTTTTAGCAAAGGGAAGTGGTCCGTCGTATCATCGCAAGGAGGGAGGGACCTCAGAAAGGGCACCCCCTTTTTTTGAGATTATTGCAAGACAGTAGCATTATGCAAAGGTTCAGCGGTATTAAACACATTGCATGTCACAGAAAACAATCGCCAAGTATATAAGATTCCCGAGACATAGTGACATTAGTGTGTTGAAAGTGGTACTATCTGATGAACGGTACAGTAGGGTGTGTTTAAAAAAGTTGCCTCTCTCTTGGAACCACGAATACTGACTTTAGTGGGTTTTAAGATACTAGTGACTAATGTAAAAGTCAAGCATAAAATTTGACGTGGATGTATAACGGCTTCAAGGTAATGTGATACTGCCGATAGAACAAAATATTTAGCCAGTGTTCCGTATTTCTCTTTCATTCTGTCTTAACGAAGCGGGTTAGAAGTGGGTGCGAAATGGCCAGTTTTAATGTCATGTACAGCGAAAAGAAGAGTAATAGATGAACCCTCTATGGTTTTTTTTAGGTAAATACACTTTATAAAACAAAAACCTGGCAACCAGTTACATCCCCATCATAGGCTTGATAAAAAGCCCTTTAGTCAAGGACGAAAATAATAAACATAAAACCACGGTGTAATAAGCAATAGCTCCACGCTACTAGAGACCGAGACTTATAACCCACGAGCCAAGTGTCAAAGAGGCAGTGAGTGAATACCACAGTTATTCCCAACTGTTGGTAACCCTATCACGATGGTTTGGGCGACAATCGTTTAAATTCCTCAGCGCTCACTGTCTGAATCTTGTTACCGGTGGGCAACTGTTGAGAGGGACGACGACCACGGTTTACCCTATCGGATTCTTGGGCTGAGGACCCCATGGAACGATTAGGTTCGTTTTGGTCGTTCTGCCGCATTTGGGGTATAGTGGCGGGATCTATGGTTGCACCTCCGCCACTATTCACCCCCGAGCCCAGAGGCTGGGTAATGTTGGGGGCCAACTGGGGAAGGTCGACCTTTAGTTCAGTATCTTCCAACCGACCCCAATTGTGGGCCCCGGCGCCTTGTTTCTTTGGGAGACCACGGATGTCCAGGGTTCCGTTTCCATGACGCGGTAGGTGGCGGTCAAAGTTACGGTAACGAGGAGCAGGGAAGTGTTTGTCACGCTCACTACGAGTCATGGTGATAGAGGTTTATATAATAGTTCGGACTATGCGAGAAGGAAAGAGGTGTAATGATAGGTGTAGTTTTAGGTATCGAAGGGTGGTTTTTTTTTGTACGTTAAAGTGGTCGTAACACATGGTTCAGAATTAGTATCAATGTGTATATCATTTTAAGTTGGATACTTGCTCGCTCCCTATGCCACTATTATTTTCCAAATACTTCCAGTGAGTCATCGAGCAAAATACTAATTATAACTATCAATACCTTACCTTTTAAATATTATACGGTAGAAGTGTTTTTGAACCAAAAAAAATTGTTATAAAGGCAAACACAAAAGTGAATACCGGCCAAGTCAATCACATCACTTGGCATTTATATACCAGGGACGGGTGTACGCCTGGTCAAGTCACGCGCTACCCTTAAAGAGGAAAACTGGAAGGTCTTTGGTCAATAGTGTGCGGAGGGAAAAAAAGGCGTTTCTCATACCTGTCCATTGGGATGTGGGCGGCGGCGGGAGAAGTGACGTCAAACGACGCCCTCGTCATCATGTATGAATAAATAGTGGTCCATCTATTAAGTGGAGGTATTTGGTAATAAGATGATGGAACATGGGTTAAATACCTCCCTGTTGGCTTTTATTAAGTACTTCAGGGAAGCAAAGTGGTTAGCGGTTCACTCGACTCATTCATGCTGATAGCAGAGAGAGAAGGTTAGAGTGAAGAACTGTGCATGATATTTTACTTTCCCTTTGGAAAAAAAAATGTCACTATTACCGCTCGTTCCAAAAAAAGACTAGAGTACCGTGGTCCCTATTACTTACAATGGAGTAACCGCCATAAAGGTGTGTCTTTACCTTTCTGACAAGTCCACCAATATTATACTACCGAGTTTCATTTCCGTCATAAGTACTTTTTTTTTGCATTAGTTTTACTTGATTTGTTTTTGTATTACAAGCTCCCTACCGTATTACGTCCATGTGTCAACCATGAAGTTCGACAGATATTTATTATCACTCAACAACAGCATTTACAATCGAAACGGACCTCATCTGGCGCTCTACCTCGATGTGTTTGGCACCCAGTGTTTAAGCGCCTGGCAAGGTTGCCAAAAACAACGCACCTTTCCGGAAGCGGCGATTCGGGAACAATTATTGAGTCCCTGGGACGAAGTGGTGGTGCATTTGTTTAATTGCCAACAAGCGCTGGACCAGGGTGATTTAGTATTGGGTTATGAGGAACAGGCGGCGGCGGTGGTGAGTTTTAACCGAATTTTCGCCGAAGAACCCCGGTGGATTTTACCGGTAGCTTACACGTTGAACCGGAACGTGTACCGATTGGCCGGGCTGGCGGACCGGTCGTTGACTAAAAGGGGGTTAAAGGCGGACAAACTCGAAGACGCGGGACGATTGTTAAACCGTGGATTTACTCTCTGCGCTACCGACCGGGGGGCTTTATCGGTGTCGCGTAAATGGGGTACGTATTATATGGTGGGGCTATTGTTCAAGACCTACTTTCGTCTTAAAACGTATAATTTATGTACTACGTTGATACGTACCATGAAAATGGCCGAGTTGCCCCATATGGACGAATTCCCGCGCGCTCACCAAGTGACGTTCAAGTATTACCAGGGATTGCTGCGGTTTTACCACGAGGATTTCTCTGAAGCAGAACGTCATTTCCGGTTCGCCTTTGAACATTGTCATTATAAACATCGGGCCAACAAGGAAAGGGTGCTGGTGTACCTTATTCCCACCATGTTGCACCGTGGCATTCTCCCCAAAACTACCCTGCTGGCGCGTTACCCGAGGCTCAACGCTATTTATCAGCCCTTTGTTCAAGCCCTTCGCACCGGCGATATCAAAGCCTTTGACAACGCCCTCGTTCATAACGAACACACTTTGCTGCGTCAGGGTACTTATTTGGCCTTGGAACAGGCCCGTAAAATGGCGGTGCGGACTTTGTTTAAGAAGACGTATTTAGTGTGTAACAAAACTAGCCGTTTGCCCTTTTCTAATTTCCAGGCGGCGTTAGCGTTTGTGGGCATGAGGGTTCCGCTGGCCGAAGTGGAATGTATGTTGGCGGGAATGATATACTCAAATTTGGTTCGTGGGTACCTCTCCCATGATAAGCAAATGCTGGTGTTGAGTATCCAAAATCCGTTTCCTAAGCTGCAATAGCCCGTAAAGGGCAGTCTGCTATTATTTCTATTGGAAGTAACTAATAAGCAAAGGGGGGGGAGGAGGATAGGAACATTCCTCTTTCTCTAATATTGAAAATTTAACAAAGAATTAAAGACCCAAAGAATGATCCGTCCTTAACCCTATTGGTAGCGAGTTTTGGCAGCAGAGTGTCACAGGCTCCTTTGGCATTAATTGCATGTGATTTTATCTATTCCGTACTGGCAGGCCCCATAGATAAAGAGAGAGATATAGAACAAAAGTCCCCGCCTCGATGTAAAGGCGGAACGGAATTGTTCCTCGCAGTAACGCATGCTATAAAATTCTATGCACTGACTGCTGGTCCATGTGAAACTTGGTTCAACTATGCAGAGTGTGTCCTTCTTTTTCTTCCAACCCTCTTTTTGCACCTAGTTCTTGTCGTTTGCTACTCTTCTTTTATTTTTTTTCCTTTTTATTCGTTATTACTACTCCACCAGCATTTCTCCTGGTTATAGCAAAAGCATTGTCGTTACATTTTTATTATTATTACAAGTTATTCTTGTAGCCAAGGTTTATTATTATCTACAGCGGTTTGTGGAAGTTGGCGTTACCCGTCTTACTTTCCTTGGGCTGTACTTCACCGACCACGATACTGTGGTTGAGTTTCTTTTTCTTTTTTTTTTTAAGACCACCAACGTTTTGCAACTCTACACCATGCCCGACACCATGGTGGATCTACCCACCCACCCCCTGAATAAAACATCGGTGACAAAGGTTCCGATCCAAACCCAGCGACGTCGGATAAAGCCCGAAGATTTATACCCGTTGGCCAGTCGCGCCTTTCTATTGAGACACCACGCCCAAGCCTGGAATCTGTGTTGTTCGGGTTTAGCGTTGGCCTTGTCGCCTACTAGTCCCAACGCTCATACTCCGCCCGAATTACTCTTACCGCTGACTTTGGGACCGGTAAGTGACAGTCACCATGTCTTTTCCAATTCAAAGTCATCGTTGCCCGTGTTACAGCGTTGGTGGGTATTGTATTTGACGCTCTTGGGGGCCTTGTTGGAAGCTAACGAGGTGGGTCAATTGCAGGCATTGGCGGCATTTCGAGACGCGTTACTACCTTGTACATCTGGTATCACGCAACCTTGGTTGGCTTACACGACCATTGGGCAAGAAGGTTTCTTGTACCCGTTTCCCACTCACCTTGACCAGGTGTGGCAGGCATTAGTCGAGGCCTACCAGGGAGAGGTTTACCGTTTGCCAGGCGAAGTGGTAGTGGCGGCAGGTTTATTAGCCCTTCAGTTCCGCTTACCACGCAAGGCGGCCCACTGGGTAGAAACCTGGTTTGCTGGGTTGCCCGATACTGTGCTTGATTTATTAGAAGGGTCAGATTTAACCAGGCGGAATGACTGGTATCGCACGTATGAACAAGTGGCCGAACTTTACTTGTTACAAATATTACCTAGTGTCAAAGAGTGGTCATCCGCCAAGGCGTTTCTAGAGTATAACCAGATTTTAGAACCGGATACCCGACGGGCGTTTATCCACCGAATTCAACGGTTGCAGCGGAATCAACGGTTGGCGGATAAACGAGCGCGGGTTCGCAAACAACAACGGGTCATGCAGACGCCATACTCGAATACGACTTTAGCTAATGGCGGAAAAGTGAATGCACTGTCGGGTGTTCCTAGTCCCCCGGAGGAAGTGGAACTTAGTGGGAATGGAGTGGTAAATCCGAAACAAGTGGCGCGGGTAAAAGTAGAAACATCTACCGAAGAATACTATCGACAGCGTGGGAGGACTACCGACCCCGCTGTCATCTTATCCCAACCTTTACCACACACTACTGTAAGTCCATCTGCCAAAGTGGACACTCCGAATGATAATTCACACAGTGAAGAACAAACCCTGCGTTTAAACCAGACGAGTTTACGCCAGCGGCCTTTGTATACCATCAAAAAGTACCTACATCGACTGTTGGTCAACCAGGGCCACTTTTTGATCCCGTTACTCGTGGCCATTGTTTTGATGATGTGTTGGCGATCCCTTCGACAACGCTTTCCCCGTTTATTACGGACATTAGGGTCTAAACTATGGCAAACCCTCGTCATGGGAACACGCACCACCTATCTCTAACACACACGCTATGAGATGTAGTAAGGGTGACGTGTCCTTTTCATAAATGACACATGATGCGATTAGGGAATGAACGTGTAATTTTACACCCTATCGGTTTTTTACTATAATTTCGATGTATGTACCAGTATTACTTAGTAGAATCCATTTATTCACTTGTTATAAAATTAAGAAGCTACCAGAGGTCAGATATGTCTTTTGGGTTACGCGGCTGTTACTACTTTTGTTGGTGGGCTATATTCGACGGATACTCCAATAAAAACCAGACCACCAGATTTCTTGAAATGTCTAAATTGAGGGTAATAGAACATAGTGTCCAGTATTTGTTTGTTCCTATGCTGTGGGGTGCGTGGGACCTTGTTATACTGCAAATCCGGGATCACAACTCTTTATTAGTGCTGCGGAGAAGGTGTGGACTGCAGCACTGTTGATGTAGAAAAGAACTGATATATAAATTTATCAGTACAAGGTTAAATACCCTACCTCTATGTGCATTTTAAAATTTATGTTTGGTTTTGGCGTGACCACTTCAAGTCTCCATTTCACCCATATAGAGTCTTCCTTGTTTGGCTATTTTTCACCTTTTCTATCTCACTAACCACAGCGTTGTCTGGGAAAGTAACATTACCACCACTTCCATCTGATTATACCTCGCGCAAATCAACATGACCAACCAGACACCTTACAACGAAACAGCCCTCCGCCAATTTTGTCAAGCCTTACCCAAAGTAGAACTCCACGCCCATCTAAACGGTTCGTTAAGTCCTAGCACGTTGGCCAAATTGCGAACGCTGAAATTGGGCAAATACCCTGAATTGGCCACGTTACGTTGGCCCCAACACCGGAATGGTGGGTCCGTTAGCCTAGCGGAATTTTTCCCATTGTTTCGACATATTTACAAACTGACGGAAGATGAGCAAGGGGTAAAAATGGCCACTTGGGATGTGTTGGAAGAGTTTCAAAAGGATGGAGTACGATATTTAGAACTAAGAAGTACCCCAAGGGCAGTGGAAAGTACGGGTATGACCAAGGAAACGTATGTACGGGCGGTACTCACCGCTATGGACGATTGGACAAAACACCAGCAATTATCACCACAAGGCCAACCCGGTACCAAGGGTGGTATGGTAGTAAGGTTGATTTTATGCGTAGATCGAAGGGAATCCCCAGAAGAAGCCCTGGCTACCGTTCAACTTGCTCTCCGTTACCGCCAAACTACTTCCATCCCAACTGACCCACTTTGTCAAGTAGTCGGAGTAGACCTATGCGGAAATCCTGAAGTAGGTGACCCTTCTACCTGGACCCCCGCCTTCCAACTGGCCAAATCCAAAGGTTTAAAACTAACTGTTCACCTCGGTGAAGTTCCTTACAACTTAACCGAAGGTCTCGCTCTACTAGCTTGGCAACCCGACCGGGTAGGACACGCCACTTTACTTAGTCCTGCCACCCGTGCCGCACTTTATAAAGATAGGATTCCTGTGGAAGTTTGTCTCACTTCTAATGTGCAAAGTCAAACGGTAACTTCTTATGACGACCATTTCGTCAAGGAGTTTTACCGAGTGGGACATCCCTTTGTGCCTTGTACGGACGACAAGGGTGTGTTTGGGTGTTCATTGACTGATGAATATGTAAGGTTGGCTACTGTTTTGCAGTTAAACTATGTCCAGCTTTTTGATATTTCGAGGCAGTGTCTGGGATTTATTTTTGCTGAGGATGCTGAACTTCAACAACGACTACAGGTCGAGTGGACTGCTTGGGAACAATCCTGCGAATGGCTTCGGTCGGAATAAAAGGAAATGAGTAAAAAAAAGCCTGTGGACTTACCTCGATAAAGTACAATTATAGGTCGAATAGTTATTATCAATTGCCTTATAAGTTTCTTAAAACCCAAAAATATGAACCACAATTTATTTATAATAATTATCATCATTGTCAAGTACTGCGCACACCCTCTTGAACCACTCATCAAAACATCTGTGGAAGTTACTTCGTTGGAGGGAACCAAGGACTTCATTATATACCCCTATAATCTCACCAACACAGGTGTTCTGGCACCCATACCTTTCAACCAGTGCCAGTCTGGGGGTTATTACGGTAAACCCAGGTTTCATCACATGTCATGATATTATACACGAGAGAGTTGGTTGGTTTCTGAAAACGGTCAAGGAAATTGAGGCAAAAGGTTTCGCAGTCACTTTGCAACTCTGATATTAGGGAATGGGGAACCCAAGTACTAAGCTATGAATGGTAATGTCACTGGTTGTGGAGGATATTAAGGGGTAACAGTATGAAAAAGGAGAAGAAAAAATAATACCCATTTACCCTTGAGTCAAAGAATTTATAAATTGAGCGATACATGCCTATCCAGCAAGATGTTATCAAATGTAATGTATACTGGTAAAACACCACATATTCCAAGCTATTCACAAAAAAAAAAAGAAAAAAAGATTAAAATGAATGAGATACACATAAGATTACAATAAGGAATTGTCAGATAAAAACGGGTGAGCAAATGCCTCTGCAGGGGTCAGTCGTTTTTCCGGATTCAAAACCAAACAACGGTCCAAAAAATCACAAAAGACATTTGTCAGTCGATGGGATGAACGACCCCGATCCCCGACATTACTACTACTAGTCATTAATCGCGATTTCAAATCCGAGAGGGGTTTAGTAAACACCAGTGGTCGCACCACCTCCTTTTGGGTAAGTCGGTCTATATCGCAATATAAAAAAGTCGATAGAGTAGGATCGAAATGTCGGGTGGTAAATTGACCCCGTTTGAGCATACGAATGGGAAACCGCCCTTTAAGTTGCATCATCAATTTGAGCATTTCGTTGTTACTATGCCCCGGAAACAAAATCTTACCCGTGTACAATTCGTACAGGGAACAACCTACCGACCATACATCTACGGCGTAATCACAGGCCAACCCCAGAATTACTTCGGGTGCTCGATAAAACCGACTTACGAGGTATGGTGTAATATCGTTATCGGTGACCGTCGAAGCTGATCCGAAATCACACACTTTGAGTAAATTCTTGGTTTCGTTGACCAAAATGTTATCCGGTTTGATATCCGTGTGTAGTATCCGACACTTGCGCAAGAGGGAGAGGGCCTGGAAAATCTGGTGGGTATAAGTACGCACGGCTCGTAAATTGAGGCCGACATCACGGCCATACTTTTTAAGTACTTCCCGGAGGTTCATATGTAACGATTCAAACACTAAACAAAGGTGATTGCGGTATTCAAAATGACGTACCAGTCGCACACAGTGACGTTGATCGTGCGGGTCCATGGCATGTAATTGGGTAAGGATACCCACTTCTTTTAACCCTGCCTTGTACATGGTGGGATTATTGCGAATGATTTTGATGGCCACTTCTTGACCACCTTGTTCCAGATCCCGGGCCTTGACAACGGTGCTAAATACTCCTTTGCCCAAGTTATTATGTACGTGGTAGCGATGGCCCAGCTTCTCCCCCAGGATGGTTCGATAGTACCCTTCGGCGTCGTCCCAATTGTCTTGGAGGATGGTGGGAGTGGTGGACGAGGCGATTACCATCGATGGGTGAGTTGGGGATTTGGAGAAAACAGCGGGACCTGCCGTTTTAGACTCAGTAATCTTGGATGGTTGCGCAAACATATCTTCTTCATCGTCCTCGTGATGAGGAGGCTGAACCGTAGGTATACTATCATCGAATACGGCAGAGGACAGTTTGGACCCGTCGGATGGAATTTCCATAGGTTGGATGGACAAGGAAACCCGAGAGTCAACACTAGTCTGCCCCGTCGAGGGACAACCTTTGGCCGACACTTTGATATTGTCCGATAAAGACCGACCAGAAGCACCCAAAGAATTAACAGATAGTGGTGACACGTCCGTACTACGCTGTGGCAAGGTACTCGTCGTAGTATCGTCACAGATTGACTCTACCAAAGATCTATTATGACCCTGCGATCGATATTTTTGTAATATGGCCTGACGTTTCCGTCGACGCTCCAATATCAACTCCTCATCCTTTTTCTGCTGTTCATCCCAACCCAAAGCATCCAAATCCATTACATCATTGGGGTCAGTTACATGCGGCTTGGAATTTACTATTCCTTTTGCACTGGGATTACCATGAATACCCAAAACTGTGCTAGGGTGAGATTCCGGCGTTTGGGTTACCTGTCCCAAAAACACCCTAGATTCTCCACTATGGGTAGGGACTGACCTATTTGTAACATCCACACTGGACGAGGCCAACGGAATTTCCCCTTCTTCCCACTCCTCTTCTTCCTTTTTTCTTTTCACTGGTCTACCAGAGGGTATACCATGTTGGGACCTACTACTGCGTCGAGACGGATGGGTACCATCTTGTTCTAACCTAGGTGATAAAGAGCGGTCTCCTTTGGGAAGATAGCTACTATGCGAAGACGAACGAACCCCATTGCGACTTTCGTTGCGCCGGGAAGGATGATGGCTTTGGGAGTGACTGCGACTGTGGCTATCGCAGTAGTCGTAGTGTCGACGGTGGGTGTCGTAGTGTGTGGAACCGTAATCGTGGTTGGCCATGTTATGGAACGGGTTAAAAACAATAAAAAAAAATATGGTGTTGTTGTCGTAAATAATGCAAACGTAAGGACCCTTGTTATTCACAAGGTCATTTACTTTAAAAATAAAATAAATAAAAAATAAGGTCAGTGTAAAGAAGAAATGATAAATATGAAGCAGTTGAGAAAAAAAAAAGACATGTAGCGCACGTGACACTCACCTAGTAACCCCTCACACAAAGTGCCTTCATAGTTTGCCTGCGTTTTGAGCAAGGATAGTGCTTAGATAGTAGCGGACCACAAGCTTAATGTGCTCCACACTTTAAAAAGGCTGAAATAAGGATTACTATCACAAGAAGACAGCAGGACCTTGCTGGTAAGGGATAGAGCGTTCGGCACACTTGTGAGATGACTGAGAAAAGGGGAGTTGGAAAACCGTCAGTTGTTTCTTGACCTTTTCGTTGAAGGACAGGTACCGAATTCCTTTATTTTTTTTTCCTGCTTTTATAACCGAATTCCAAAGATGGTTATTTTTAGCGTCTAGGGTATTGTTAAAGTTACTCGAAACAATTTTCTTTGCTAATGTGAAAGGACCCCATGGCGCTAGATCAAAACAAACAGGGGTCTTCCTTAGACAACGGTCCGTCCACTGATTCCAACCTAATAGACTTCACACAACCCAATCGAACCGAGCGTTATACCATCCAAACACACTACTTGCGACTCACCGAAACGCTCGCTCTAAAGCTAACAGTGTATTTGAGAACTCAGCATGCGTCCTGGTTCGGTGATGTACAACTACAGCAAATACTAGCCTTTCTCAAACCACAGCTGGTGCGACAGCTGGACGTGTTTGCCCAAACCAGTCGTCGCTCTTCTACCACGCTAGACTATTACCGGTGTAAGGAGTTTCAGCTGGCGTATGGGTTAACCGTGAGTACCGAAAGCCACGGCTTTTGTCTGGTGCAACATCCTCCTATTAAAACGGAAAACGATGACGCCCAGGAAATCACTATTACTAGTAATAAGAAAGTTAGGGATCAGCCAGCGACGGGAACCTGTCGGTATACGGGCCTACGGGTACATGCGGCGCGGTTAGTCGTCTTTGTTGAGCCTTATGACCCTCATAACCCAGTGTCGGTGCCAGATATGCTTGGACTGACCGGCAAAGAGGCGTCCAATCTCGATCAGTATTTGTGGCGCTCTGCTTAATGGACATTAGCTTTTTCGGTTAAGGGGGACCCTGTGGCTTGTCTGCTTTAAACCTTTTTCATTTGGGTGATTTATACCGACTGCGTCTCCCCAATGTCTTAATATTCACCACTATGAATCTTCACCCCTTCCCATTGGCCATGGGAAACATATTTCAGATAACGGCGGGCGGGAATCAGAAGTCCAACCATTGGGCAAAGGGGGGAGGGGAATACAGGACAGAAGGAGAAATTCGCCACTCTTCCGCATTGTGATTTCGGTCCCCACGCACTCTCGCAAGGGATACACAGCGTGGGGAGTTTTTTTTTTTTTTGTTCAAAAGGCACGATATGATTTGAGAGTGTCATCCCGTTGTTCACTACACGCGCCATTCTCCTGTTTGTTTTTTTTCCACCTGTTTAGGGTCGAGTTATTCCTTCTTATGCTTTTTTTTTCTCTTTTATTCTTTCAACGGGTTTCATAGTATCACGTTTGGTGCTGAATTCTTCTTTCCTTCTTTTCACTATTTGTTGTTTTGTCGGTTCGTATTGAACGCTTTCTCTAGGCATAAACGCAACTCAACCAGGTGATCTCCTTTCGACCACGGTTAGCCCCTTCTATTCTCTTTCGGTTTGATTCCCTTTCCTCACATTAACCGGCCTTATTCCCGTCGTCACTCCTTCGCCATTGAAAAAGTGACGCTCTCAATATCCTCGAAGCATTTCGCTGTATAGTCAAGTGGCCACATCCCAGTTTGCTTTTGTGGTCACCCATACCTTTCTCCCGCTTCCGAAACTAAAAGGGTGTTCACCTACACACTTGCATTTCATCGGCATTGCGGTTTCCATAGAGTGAACAGCCCTCCGCATTGAACCCTGGTATCGTGTGGGCAATCATTTTCCTTACTTTCTCTTGGTTGCTATTCTACGAACCTTGGCCGTTTCCTTGCAATTCAACACCTCTGTACGGGGAACCCGTGGTGGATTACGAGAAACAGATTGACACATAATACCCTTCCGTTTTTCCCTCACTCAAGGGCATCGTAAAAGTTCGAAAAATTTACGCATATTGCCCACTACTTTACGTATTCGACATGCCGTTGACAGACTATAGTACGGGTACGCTATGTTGGGCAAAGCTCAAGGGCTACCCCTGGTGGCCGGCTCGTATCGAAGACGAACAAGCCCTAACGCCGGCGGTTCGTCGGGCTAAACCAAAAAGTTCTCGAACCCACCCGGTTTTCTACTTTGGGTCGTTGGACTACAGTTGGGTAAGCGAGGACTGTTTGGAAAGTTACCATGAAAATTATGAAAGGTTTACAGGTAAACAACGCGGTAAGCGAGACCCTCAATTCACCCAAGCGTTGGCCCAGGCCAAGGATCCAGTGGTATTGGAAAAGGCCTTGAAAAAGCGTGAACAACGTGCTAAAAGTTTCGAGGTGGAATCTGATGAAGAAAGCGATAGAGAGATATCCGAGGTAGATTCTGCCAACGAAGAGGAGGAGGAAGAAGACGAACAAGTCTCACCCGCTCCCAAGACTACTCGCGGTAAGAAACGTACTAATGGGGGCAGCACTACGCCAAAGTCACCCAACAAACGGCAAGCAGTGGGTGCCCGGAAGGCCTCGTCCGCTAAAACGGTTCGGCAAACGGCCAACTTTTCATCCGAAACTCCTAACAACAAGGGTAGACGTGGGGCGGTCACTACCTCCCGTAAACGTAAAACCAATGGAGTGGATGAGGGCGTGGAACCCGAATCACCCACTATCTACCGGTCAGGGGGAGCAACGTTGCCGCTCGGGGCTAACCATGACAGCGGGCCGTTGAACGAGTCCGAACATGATAAGGGTTCTTTCACTGATGATAATTCCTCTATTACCACCGCCGCTGAAAAACCAAGCTTACCCAAAAGTGACAACCCATACATTTCGGAATTGCGCACCAAGCTACGACACCGTAGCCTTCGTGATTGTTTGATGTTTTATCGTCACAAGATCCAAAAGACCTTGCTCAAAGACCAAAATCCCGACGATTTGGCCTACATTGACGCGGTATTCCATGAGATGGAATTGGTTTCAGTGGATTTAGTCCTGTTAAAGGAAACCAAGGTGTTTAAGCTCATGAAACGGGTGGTTCAGACCATTAAAATCGATCCTGATCATTACCATTTACGCGATCGAGCTTTGGCTTTGGTCCACAAGTGGCGTCAGGAATACCCTGAGTTAGTTAATAGAGAAAACCGCGATAGTGGAACTCCTGTGCCTACATCGACCGGTGCACTGTTGGCCCAGCAAGAGAATAGTGGAGCTGGGCAGGATCAATCGGTTCCCAGTAGTGCTTCCCCAACCACCGCCGCCTTCCAACATCCGACTTCCCCTAGCGAAGACAATAATGCCGTACCTCATTCTGGGGAACCCGAGACCAATAACGCGGTTAGAAAATCTGTTGCGGATGTATCAGACAAACCGGTATCCCCAACCGTTCAAGGCGTCTCCGCCCCGACGTTACCGTATGGTGGTGATAAGGCTACTTCTCCAGAACATCATGCAGCTCATGTGGAACCTTCCCAACCTTCTGCCATTTCGTCCTGATAATCTTTCGATGGTCAGAGTTGCCTTTTTTTTTCTTAGTGAACGATATTATATATATATACATATATTAATGTTCGATTGTCATTACGTCTAGTCTCCAATCTATACGTATTTGTGGATGTGGGTGTCTTTCATTATATTACAGACTCGGTTTATTATTAATGTTTCCACTTGCTTCCAGATTTCTCATTACTAACTTACTGTAGCCTTTGCTCTATTAATTCTTTTTTTTTTCAAGTTTACCTTTTTTTCCATAGGCATGAACTAAACTCCCTTTCGTCCGTGTTGATTACACAGTTAATACTTTTCTACTTTATTTTTTTTTGTAAAATTTTATCTCCTATTTATTGACGGATTTGGTATAGTGTGGCTTGAAATGACGCGTTGCTATTTTTTTTCCGAACACTGGCGTGCTATACTTGTAATAGCGTTGCGTTCGAATGGGGCGCTACTTGAATTTCATGAATTGGTCGATAAAGTATTTGCTGGAAGGGAGAGAACGTGACATGTGGTTAGTAAACATTCTCTTAACGTCTAGGCTAGTCACCTTCACATTATCGCATACTATATAAAATTCAGTTCTACTCTGCCACCATTCATGTCTTCTGACTACCAGATTTTTCATGAAAGATCAGAAAAATATCAATTATACTTTGAAGCTAGTTCTTCATATAATTTTGGTTAATTGGTAAACCTATTCCCATGAACTTGATGGCTTCCAAAACTGGCTTGCACTTTATTTTTGTCATATATAAGGAGCCCTGTCCCCAGGGTCCCAGTGGATACTCTTTAGACCTTTTGAAGCCATGACTTGCACTCAAACTCTCAATAAATTCTGATTCCTAGTTCCCTTAAAATTTATGTGTACTTATGAATTCAGACTCTGATGTCATTTCCTCATACTCACCTGCCTCAAACTCTAGTTCAGATTTAGAAATGGACATGGACAAAGCCCATATGGAGGACCAACCATTATTGAAGTCCATGACTGGCTCTCCACAAACATGTCAGTCAATCCCTTTCATTACCAATGTGGTGACCAGGCATTACAAAAGAACCTTGGTAGTATCTGTTGTAAATGCACCATTTCTCTACGATTTTTTCAGTTGATTTTACATAGTTTAAGCCTATGATTTTTATGGCTATTTTTCCTATATTTTTTATCTATATTTCATTATCCCACACATGGATTATTTTGATTTTTTTTTGCCCCATGGTTTTTCTCAGACTAAGCATGTGATTTTTATGTTGTTTTACATTTTTTATATTGAGTTCAATGTGTTTATGACTGACCATTGATGTGGAATGGTTGGGGGGACATCTCTTTCCTGGAGGATTTAGTTTATATCTTTTATTAGTTGGTAGCCCTTTAAAGAATAAAAACAGTTTCAAAAGACTGGTTGTTCAAACATTCTTTAGAGGTGGTTTTACCACAGTATCCCCTGGCCAGAAGAACAATACTTGTGGGTCCCCAAAGTCAATGGTATCCCTAATACTGAGATGTCAGCCCACTCCAAATGTTTGGACACAGCCTTGGAAAAAGTACAATGGCAGTGTAATAGGATTCTGGTCACTGGTGCAAGAAGAGACTCAACTAAAACAATAGAGACCTACAAGTAGGTAGAGAAACTTTAAAATAAACAAGCATATTTTGTGGTAAAACCACCTCTAAAGAATGTTTGAACAACCAGTCTTTTGAAACTGTATTTATTCTTTAAAAGGACTACCAACTAAATAAGAGATATATAAAAGATTCCTCAAGGAAAAGAGAAAGCCTCCTCCACCATTCCACAACAATGGTCAGTCATAAACACATTGAACTGAAGATGAAAAAAATGTAAAACAACATAAAAATCACATGCTTAGTCTGAGAAAAACCATGGGGCAAAAAAACTCAAAATAATCCATGTGTGGGATAATAAAATATAGATAAAAATATAAGGAAAATAACCATAAAAATTGTAGGCTTAAACTAGGTAGAATGGACTGAAAAAATCATAGAAAAATGGTGCATTTGCAACAGATTTTTCTCTATATAGTCAAAAGAAAATCACCCATATAGTAATTTGGAGAAAAAATTTATCAGCTACAAATTTTACCAATAGGATTTTGTGTGAGAGCCATTCAACTTTGGTGGATTTTTCATTAAATAGTTGGGTAGTTTTTTTTCAGCTATATAGGGATAAATCCACCAAAGTTGAATGGCTCTCACACAAAATCCTATTGGTTAAAGGGTAACTGATACATTTTTCACTTCAAATCACTATATAGATGGAAAAATATCACCCAGTTGAAAAAAAACTACCCAATTCAAGTCTTTAATGTGTGGTGTATTTTGAGTACTTTTGTGGGCTTTGCTTTTCCAGTGTGTAATGTGGTGGTGGCATTCATTATTTCTTCAAATATTTTCATAAGGATACATTTCTACCTTTCCCTCTTCACAGCAAAAATGAGCTGCACTAGTGTTTAACAGTACACTGATAACTGATTGGAGCTTTGAAACTTGTCCCTGCTGCACTCTTTTGTCAATATAAGTCATCATAGCTTCTCTTTCAATATTTTCATTCTCAGATTGATGGCTGATGAAGTGGGAGGGAGGGTGTTGCAAATGCACCATTTCTCTACAATTTTTTTCAGTTGATTTTACCTAGTTTAAGCCTACAATTTTTATGGCTATTTTCCTTATATTTTTATCTATATTTTATTATCCCACACATGGATTATTTTGAGTTTTTTTGCCCCATGGTTTTTCTCAGACTAAGCATGTGATTTTTATGTTGTTTTATGTTTTTCATCTTGATTGCAATGTGTTTATGACTGACCATTGATGTGGAATGGTTGGGAACAGACTTCTTTCCCTTAAGGAATCTTTTATATCTTTTATTTAGTAGTAGCCCCTTTAAAGAATAAAACAGTTTCAAAAGACTGGTTGCTCAAACATTCTTTAGAGGTGGTTTTACCACAGAGGGAGAGGGAGGAACCATTAATATGAAAAGAGGGCATAGTTCCAAAGTTGTCCCTCTATACCATGTGTTCTGCTACCATTCATTGCTTTGTTACTTCAATGTTCAACACTTCAGTTGGCAGTGGTTCATGCAGAGACTCTCTGCCTCTTCCCTTCATCCTCATATTATAGAGGATATGAAATCTACATGAATATATATGGGTAGTTTTATTTTTGACTAGATAGTGAATAATCCACTGAAATTGAATGGGTCATTCACAAAATTCTATCAGCTATGTTGTGGTTGGTACATTTTTATGCTCCAAACCTCTATATAATTGAAAAAATTACCAACTACAACATAACCAATAGGATTTCATGAGAGACCCATTCAGCTTCAGTGGATTTTTCACTATATAGTCGAAAAAAATTACCCAAATGATATTTTGAAAATATCATGAAAATATACTGCTGAAATCACTATTATCACTAAAGCCCTTGTAAAGAGAATTACAATGTCCCATTCTCTGCCCTTAAAACAAAGTCATCACGAGGTGGTGCTTTTTCTGACTTGCCATTGGCTAACAGTCCACAAGGTGTTTGGTGCTGTCCAATAAAGCACCATAACAAGGGCATGGAATCTTCCATTTTTTGCCCCTTGTCATGAAACGAAATGCTGATGACTAGCAGGAAAATGCTGAGACCCAAAGTAGCACTGACTGCACTGGTGTAACATTTCTTTTACTGTGAAAAGTTATTATGAAAGCAGGGAAAAAAATAACTATAAGCCAGCCATCACTTCTCCTCTCTGTTCCCTAAAAAAAGGGAATCTTCGGATAAAGGTGATATAGAGTATGCCAATTTTTAAGATTGGGGGAAAATAAATCTTTTGCGGATATAAACGCAAAGGGAAAGAGGAATGGAAACTCTATATGGCATTAGTAATGTAAAATAGTAGCTACCACATGCTGCTTGTTCAACTAAAGGGAGTTCATTCTCAGACAGACATTACCCACATTCTTTCTTCGTGATTATAACCCCAGTATGAACCGAGGAAACATGTGAATGACCTGGGGGGGGGGAAGAGAAGGAAGACAGAGTAAAAAAAATCTATGATGACATACTTTGTGATGCCCGCCATTTCTCATCTTCACCTTGACTCTCTCCCAACCTCCCATCAGCCACCGAAATCCATTGTGCTATGGCCACCGTGGTGTGACACAGTTATAGCCAATACAAGTAATTGGAATGGTGACACTATGCCTCCCA
This sequence comes from Dispira simplex, assembly GCA_027478255.1. Taxonomy (NCBI): domain Eukaryota; kingdom Fungi; phylum Kickxellomycota; class Dimargaritomycetes; order Dimargaritales; family Dimargaritaceae; genus Dispira; species Dispira simplex. Next base: position 3,318 of record JAOPJG010000107.1, on the reverse strand, counting down.
ACTATCCTCACAGGTGAGGAGTCATGGTCTGATATTATTTCTTTCCTGGAGGGTTCTTCACGCTGGATATGCCAACTCATGCTCTCTACCAACACCGGCGTTTTCTTCAACTCTACAGCCAAATATCCGCTAGTGCTAAATGTGTCCATTATAAAATCCTATTGGCTAAAATTTAATCGGGGCAGCTTTTCTCTGAATTACTATAGATTCGCAACAGTATCACCTATATAAACAGCATCATTTCCTGACGCCTTCAGCAGACCTATCCTTTCTTTAGCGTGCTCACACAGTGTTCTTTTCGATTATTATTTATTGGGCCATATTCTTACACATATTGTTTTTCTTCACTACTTTCTTGTGAATTTTTTCTTCCGGAGTTGCTAACAGCCAAGAGAATTACGTTATGGCGAAGTACATCTTACTCGTGTATGGGCTGGCACTAAGCTGTAGTGTCCGTAACTCCTTGGCAATGGATGGAGCTGGTTCCTTTCCAGGAAGTGGAAATGCTTACTCGTTAGGGATTGGCGGTGTTTCCTCTGGTGATATGCCGTTTTCGTCACTTCATAGGTTAAATGAACAACCGTTCGTCTTTGAAAGTAAATCGGAGATACCTGATGGTAGTATCACAAGCACGGATTACCAAGATCGTCCGATAGAACTGCAAATTCGCGCAAAGATAACCAAGGATCCGAATGCTATGGAAGCATTCAATCAACGAGTGCTAGAGGTAAGTATACAGCATATAGGTTTTGAGATATTGGTATATTGACTTTACTGGGTTCATCGTATGTAGATAACAATGGGACCACGTTATTAATTGGCATTTCAAGTTTTCGAACATGGATAACGTTATAATGGCTGGTTGGAAAATATATTGTTGGTTGGAAATTGGTCACTTAGTTGATTAGGGCAGATGTTGGTCGGATTTCCGTTTGGAAAGAAAGGACAGATGGTACTCGTTCCTTAACCCCTCAAGAACTCGAAGAACTGGGTTTGCTTAGCCCTTTGGTCGCAATGGCTTCTACTGTGCATACCCATATGTTTGAACTAGGGGTGGCAATCCAACTTGACAAATGGTGCAGAAACAACAATATTTCGTTGGAGAGCGTTATTGCGAAGTTTCAGGAATTGAAAAGAATCAGTGATAAACTTTTTAACCCGGATGAACTAGGTGGGTCCTTTGAAAAACTTTCCATGGTACCTTCCGAAGCACAAGGAGAACCTGCTGGAAAGCAGGGAGAGAACGTCCAAGGTTACACTGATTATTTTACGAAAAAAAACTAAATAGTAGCCACGCTTTCGGCTGAACCTGGACAAAAGCCAGACCTAATTAACCGAATCCTTGCCACTCTTGCCCCTGACGCTATTTCTTATTCAGAAGTTACGGCCGAGCTGGACGTTTTGATAAATTGGTTTCAATATTTCCATAGCATTGTGCCAAAAGAAAACACAGATAATATGGATAATCTGTTTACTCCGGTATCTTTACCCAGTATACTTGATCCTTCCCAAAGCTATATTTTTTTCCCATTACTTTCCTTCCTTAGAGTCGCCCATTCGACTGACTTTACGAACATTTTTGACCGTATTAAGGAAGCGCTAACATCCGAGTATGGAAAATCGAGGGTTGGGAAGGATATGTCATTTATTTCGATTACGATTATATTCTATATCATAATATTGGATGTCCTCATACATGAAGGGCCTGAAAAAGCAAGAACCGCTTTCATAGAACTAGGTAAATATTTTCGCGAAAAGGTGGAGCACACGATCACTAACCCTCCGGACGATCCTTACCACATCAACTCTTTTTGGTTCAACCTTATTGCGCAGTATTACCAAAAAGGGGGAAATTATTCTCCGCTGACTATATGCGATCTAGAATACGCTCGCTGCCGCCGATCCAATACTGAAACGCAAGAAATCGAGTGCCACCTCCTTATGACCACGAAGGACTACAAGCCTCGGAATGCTTGGGCTGAATTGCTAGAGCGCCAAAAATAACAAAGTCCTCCTAATCAGTCCGTAACAGAATAGTCAGTTGCCCTTTCCTTTCTCTTTCTAGAAACTATGCCAGGCTTAAACTTGCTTCTCCTTTGGGGAATTTCGTGGGCTACGGTTCGTTAATGGGGGGGGGGGTTAGAGTCCAGGACACTGCCTTGTTTTACTGTGTGCGGGTGTGTTTGCCAGCACTGGCCGTTGCATTGTGGTAACGGGCGTCTCTACAATATCTTTATGTTTATTTTTTTATATATTCAAATTCACTTCCTTATCTGTTTCTTACTATTATTTGTTTTTGACAACTTATAATTATCAACTATCAACTTTGACTACCTTCTTTGACTTACACAAATTTAAGTTTTACGTTTTATTATTTTACGCAACAAACACTTCAAAAAAATTAGTAAAAAATAATAAAATCCATAATGTCCCATACTTAATGACATCTTCATGGATTATTAACGTTATTGCCACTATCCTACATCTTCTTTGTCACTCACGACCAATGGCATTATGTTGTTGTGGATATATTTTGTATTTGTATTGTATTGTATTGCACTTTGATCTTCTTATGGCATTATTGGTGTGTACTCTTACTACTCTTAATAGCCTGATGTTCACTCACAATTGCTACTTGGCAAACTGGGGTTTTGGGTATTAGCAGCAGGTTGGGCTTCAACTGCCACATCAGAGCCTAGGCTAGTATAGCCTAACTCTTCATCACCAGGGTCAGTGACACTAGTTCTTAGCACTTGGTGCTCTTGCATCTCTATTATCATGAGAGTAATATAATTCATAAGGGTAACTTGATAAATAAGCACTGGTACACAAGATAGTATAACACATGATCAGCTGTAAGGGAAGCAGATAAGATGACTGGGCTTAAAAAACTTTGTAAGAATGGATAGATGGGTGGATAGCACTGTTATCACCTAGTGCAGTAGCTATGTCATATCCTGTGGAGTACTAAGAAATTCAGGGGGGCCTGGCAACTGTGAGTTGGTGTCATAATCCATACTGGCAGTGCAGTCCTGAACTGGTTTGTGCAAGATACCATTGGGAGTTGCAGCATCTTTCCCCAAGAACCAGTCTGCACACCATTGCCTGTGGCAACAGCAGGATTCCTATAAATTAATGACCTCCAATTGTTCTGTGTTGTCCTTTAGCTTGCAATGTCATTTTTTTGTGTTTCTGCTTTCTGTTTGAATTATTGAATAAACTTCCTTGTTTCCTCCTATTATACTCATTGTTATCTACTTTCAACCTTTTGTACCTCCCTTGTTCTTGGTTGTACCTGGTCACCACTTGTCTTCCCTT